>PVIA01003542.1:0-165223 GCA_004024845.1 Tonatia bakeri | reverse complement strand
GCCATGGCTCTCTACTCTCTCACAAATAAAAAAGGGTGTTCTGAGCAATGAATCATCTTTAAGTTGCTTTGAGTTTCTTGCCAGCTTAGGGGAGATTTTCAGGTTTACTTAGCACAGCCTTTCATCATCAAGCCTGAGGTGAGTGTGTGAGGCTGGGCTGGGGGAAGGAATCCGTGGTGAATGACAGTTTCTATAGCTGGGGCACTAAAACTCGTAAGCCAGAAAGGCATTATTTGCCACTATCTGGCAACAGACTCAAAGCATTGTTTTTTTATTTCGCTAAACCCAGCACCCTTTGGGTAATGTCTGCCTTGTCTGTGTCGGATGAAAGGGAGTGATCTGACCTGCACCGTTGCGAAACAATTCATCAATCACCTTTTAATAGATCTCCTATGGTATTTTCCAGTGCAGGCATTTTGATAAATGCATGTGGAGGGAATGCAAAACATTTGTAATGGAAGCAAATAGCTTCTTTTCAGTCTTTGCACGGAGTGTTCTTATTGGAAATTATCCGAGTTCTCATCTTTAATGTGTCTATAGTACTCCAGCGCAATTAATGTGTCTGTGGGCATGTGCACGGAGAGGTAGAGGGAGACAGGATTTTAAGAATTATATATAGAGGGGAGAGTGTGAGTGGATTTTTATGAACAGATTCCAATCCCAAAGGGAGGGCTGAGAATCGGTCGATACATAGGTTGCAGAGCCGTGATGCTTTCCAGGAGACTAACAGACGTATTATTCCCGCACCCATTCTTAGAGGGCAGAGGTGGGGCTGGACTTGGGTGTTTACTTGGGGCTCTTCAGGAGATGGACAGCAGAGGCGTAATTGAACTGAATCCACTTGGCTGTTCCTGTTGCTTCCCTCCAGAAGGGCATTTTGTCTGGTAGCTCAGCACGGTGAAAGGGAACCCAAGCTCTCTGTCAGATGTGAGATGAGTAATTAATTGTTTTGTCTGCTGATCAGAGGGGAAAGAATGGATTTGGGAGGTGGGAAACACGCTGTGTGCCTCCGAGATATTTTCAGTCCTTTAGAAATGTATTCAAATCACCTCTCATTCCTGAAGGAGCTTGTAAACTTTGAACCTTATTTTGGTTGCAATGGCAATGTGTTATAAATAACCTCAAACTACATTTTTAAAAAAATGTCTATTGATGTAGTTTTGCAAAGTACCCAAATGTAAAAGGGAAAAGAGAAAATATAAAGTCCATAGGCAGGTGTATGTAACATGTTCTTACTGCCGATGTTCCTTGCGACTTCACCTCGAGAAAATAATTACTGTGAATGCAACTCTTAACGAGGACATAGAAAAATAACAGCCTTCTGGTTTAGACCTCAAGGGAAGCAGAGCTTGCCACCCCAAATGATGGCTCTTTCCTACATTATTTTAAGCTGGTTATTTTTAAGACACAAAAGACACAGGAAGAACCTTTGGCTTTCCCCTCACCACCTAAGAGAATTTAGACAGAGGACCTGCTCCAGGCAGCTACCTTCCTAGATAACTGCAGTTTAGTACAAACTAGCATGTGAGAGGGAGCAAACTAGCGAGACCCAGTCGAAGTCCTCCTGGTGCCCCGTTGTTAACGATGGCCCGGCAAACATTTATTTACCACGTGTTCGTGTTTCCGTCCCTCTGTGAATTGCCTTCCTCCCCTCTGAAGTCCCCAAACACAACCTGCCTCCCTTTCTCCTAAGAGCAAAATGGCAGGTAAGCCTTCACTGCCTGATGTTTCCTGGGGCGCCATATCCCTGTGGAACCCTCGAGCAGACATGTGATTAAATTACCCCGTGTGTATACCCATGTAATTAAACTATGTTCTCCTCCAATCTGTTTGCCCTCCCCCACGGACCAACACACAAAGCGACGCACGATCATTCCCTCATTTCTGGTTCTCTTGTGCTGTCTTCTGTCTAGTGCTTGGAAACCTAAAAGGGGAAACTGAGCAAGGAGCTCCGACTTCTCGCTGCTGTGGGCCACCACCGTGGGGATCCCCTCCACCGCTGTCCCCTCGGAACCAGTTCCCTCCCAGAGTCTGAAGAGCCGGAGAGCTCGCTGACACACAAGACTGCGAAACGTACGCTGGGTCTTGGAAAATGGTCACACGCAATTGATTAAAAAGAAAACATTGAAAACAATTACTTGATTTAAGATTTTGTTGTACAGCATTTCTTCGGATGTGGATCCTGCACACATATTATTATCCTGAGCCCTAAGAGGGAGGTAATTCAATCACTTTTATCTAAGGCACATATATATATATTTATTTCATTTTTAATATTTGTGACTATGTTTTAGGGTTCTGGATATTCAAAGTACTCACTTTTTCTGAACACCAAGAAAGTTATTGTGATTAATAAAGTATTAAAATATTAAAAATAATTTATGGTGATATGCATGAGAACTCTTCTTGCTATAGTATGCATTGTTATTGCCAGTATCTATTAAAATTATAGATTTTTGTTTGATGAGTTTTATAAATCACTTTAGACTTCTGATAATTATTTTGCTTTAAGCCAAAAGGCAATCTTTTATACTGAATACAGGAAAGTATAAACACGTAATTTACTTTTTTATTGAATTCTGAACATTATTAAAAGACAGAGATGTTAGATAAAATCTTTTGTTGCCGAGCAAAGGCCAGTGGAAAATAAATATTTCTTTTCAATTTGGAAAATGAGGACACATTCCCCATTTCCTAATGCGGTGAAGACCCCCTTCCTGAGCCTTTGCTTCCTTTCTGCTCCTGTGAGGTCTTGCCACCGTGACTCCAGGCAGACACGCACGGTCCCCTCTCGGCCTCCCGCAGCGCTCACTGCCGCAGGCGGTGTGCGCACGCGCAGGTGTGAGACGGAAGTGATGCAGGTTGTAACAAAGGAATCGGAGGAAGCTTGTGAAATAAAATCAGCATTCCTCCTCATAACGGAAGAAAAGTGTTCAAAATATCCTTCACGTAGCATTCAGCAATTCTATTGAACAGTCACAGAGAGAGAGAGTAGATGTATTTACAGCAATTTTGAGGAGACAGAGGACCATCAGGCCAGAGCTGCCATGTGGCCTTGTGGCCACAGCCCAACTCCAGAAGGAGGCAGGGGGCGGAGCGCACGGGGGCGGAGCGCACGGGGGCGGAGCGCACGGGGGCGGAGCGCACGGGGGCGGAGCGCACGGGGGCGGGGCGCACGGGGGCGGGGCGCACGGGGGCGGGGCGCACGGGGGCGGGGCGTACGGACTCGCCTGCGCGTGGTCGCGGTCGCACTGAAAGAAATGCACTGGATCCAGAAGATGAAACAAGGAACTCGAAAGTAACTTCTCTTTTTTCCGGAACAGAATGATTGCATGGTCAGAAGTGAACTGACAGGTGAACCTTCAAAAGCGATTGAGAGTAAACAAGTCACAGACACTTGGAGTTATGTTTTAAACGAACAAGGCAGGGCGTGTTCAGATACTATGGAATGCCAAGTGGATGGACTGGGTATTAGGAGCATTCTCATAGTGGGAAACATGACCAATCTCATAAAACACATGGAAATTTCCTTTTGTTTGTCACCGTCTCCGATTGTTCCCATTTTTGTCACATTTTCTCTGCTTTTTCTTTGAGTCTCAGAAGCCACCTCCCAGCTTGTCCAAACATTTAAATGTTTTGAGTATAGACCCTCCCATCTATTCAATTCTTCCCACTTATTCAACCAGTAACCAGTGCTGTTTAAGAAGCCGCACTGGTTGAAGCACTCTGCCAAGGACCGAGGAAATCAAATGAAAAAAATCCCAAAGCTGCTCTCCTAGAGAGAGCAACCAGGCAGAGGAGCGCAACAGGGACAGAAGTACCCGGAAGACAGACTGAGATGGGGCGGATGGAGGCGAAAAGCGACCTGGGAATTTGGAGAACCCCTGTCCAGAGCACTGTTGGAGGAAGCTGTCTCATAGAGGACATTCAAGCTTGTGTGCTGGGCTCACAGCTGTGGGGGGCAGGCATGGCGTCCTCGCTTGGGAGACGGCAGGGCGAAGCTTGCGTTTGCTTCTGCGGCGCTCCCTCTCCTTCCCCCTCTGCTAACGCTGGTGTGCCCATAACTCCACGCCCCTTTCCACACCCACTCTGTTTTGTCTCATGTATTTGCATCACTGATATCGATATTGCATCCCTTGTACTGTGCAAGCGATAGAAGATGCCTTCTGAGAGATTTCGCTGCGATCAGTCACAAAGCTGTCAAAACATCTGTGTACAAATATATGTGGTCATAAAACCAGGTTTAATTTTAACTACTAGTTTCAAAGAAAGCCCACCTGTGAGTTGGATGTTTAATCACCGCATGCTATTTTAATTTAAGATACACTGTCCCCCAAAATACACATTCAAAATTTATATTTTCAAATTTCTAATGCTTTCCGTAATTTGCTTTAGAAAACAAAAATTGCATTTCATAAAATCTAGCAATGTCAAACTGTGGATCATGCCCATCGACTTTGGCTTTCTCCAGGAGAACCCTGTTGGGTATTTCATACCATTGTAGTAGATCATGGAAAACGTGTCTCCCTTGGTTGGCCCTCATCTCCCGTGGAAGTCATGGAACACCCACTTTTTTTCCAGATGTTGGAGAATAAGCAGACAGAGCTCTTCCCCCCAACGCCACCGGGCTTGCAATCTGTGGCATGCAGAACAATGGCCAACTCCAGGGCAGGGTGAAAAAAATAGAAAACAGCAGCTGCGGGACTTCTCCACAGCCCTGTGCACCTGGGATCACTGGCGGATCCTGTTAGAGACCTCACAGGTAGCTTTGCCACTTTCAGATTCGCCCCGGCTGAGCCATTTCTTTCAGCATTTCACAGCATTTTATTATGTAATCTAAATCCCCAGCCACACACATGGAATAAAGACTCATGTCAACAGTGTCGCTGAATTGCTACTTCTAGTCTTCATTTAAAATAAAATAGTTATTTGACTGTGATTTAATAGAAATGTTGTTCAATTCTTACTTCTGTTCTACTTTGAACTATCATAAATAATAAAAGTCAAATGTAGCACACATAATGCTATACATTTGTCCATGCCTCTCTGCTCTCTCTGTCTCTCAAACACACACACAGAGCTCATTCGATACCCATACTCATGTTAACAGATCTGTGATACAATCATTTTTAACACAATGGCACTGTGAGTAGTACTGCGGCCACTGGCTACAGGTTAACTCATATTTAATCTGGGCTCCAAAGCTTTTCCTAAAGCACAAGATACCTTCGCTTGTCCACAACTTAAAACTCGAATCATCAAATCAGCATGATCATAATATAACTCTTCATTTACTGCTGGTAACCACCCTCTTTTTTTTATTTCACTGATTTCATTTTGCTGTTCCATAACACCCGATTGGCTAGACTTAACATTTCCTAGCCCCCTACCTGTTACATTTCCAGGGTCCTAGGCCACAGTTTTATTGCATTCATGGGTTAGAGGGATGAGGCAGTGGCACCAAGCACCGCTGAACTGTGTGTATCTATCTGGTGAAGGTGTTTGCCACTAACGGGGTGAGGGCAGTGCCAGTGCTTCTGAAACAGGAAGCCCCGCAACACACACCTGCTCCCGTAACGAGACCACGGCCGGTTTGCGCAACCTCCGCACTTTGGACCTCGGGGGCCTGGGGTTCTTGGTGGCGGAGGGAAGCTGTCTGCCTTGTAGTATGTTCAGCCTCAGTCCTGTTGGCCACCTACTAAGTGTCAGCAGTGACACCCCACCTGTGGACAATAAAACATCTCTCTGTAAGTTTTAAGTGTTCCTGCGGGCAGATGCATACCCAGCTGAGAACCACGGGTCTAGAGAGATTATTTAATTATGCACCAGGTTGTCTGTCATTTGACATACTACGTTGAGAATACATTTGCTATTTGATTTTCTTAAACTATCAAAAATCTTAGGACTGAATTGGCTAGCTTCTGCGGGAATGTGGTTAATATTAATGCTGCTTCAATCAAGGTTGTCCTCATGAAAGAGTAAAACATCAAATAGAAGGAACAGTTTTGTCTTTCTATTGTCTTACTTATTTTTAACCTTTCTAGTTTCACCCCTATTTTAAAGTTACAGAATCACACAAAACTCTAGTTAATGGAAAATAATGACATAGTATTTTAAATTTGAAAAGTAGTTAAATTATTAAATTTATCTAATTGATTAATCCATCATTTATATATTCTGATGTTCAATGCTTTATGGCAACGTCTTTGAAAGTGCAAATTTTAAGAAATACAACCCGTATTTTTTCAAGTTTCTTTTAATTTGGCTGGACAATTTAATTGGAAATGGAGACATTAAAACATAAAGTATGGAGATGGTATTAAAGGAAAAAGCCAGTTAGTTATTTCAGTGAGTAAATATGATTCATTTGGCACCAGTTACCTTGCTTTATTTGTTACAGCAGACGGACCTGCCTCGAGTTTCATATTCCTAAACCGAGAAGAACACGAGTTCTAATTCAGCACATCAATCACCGAAAACGAACATAGCCCGATGTCAGTACTGAATCAGGCCATCAATTTATTGCTTTGTAAAAGCAATCAGCAAGCTATCAAGCAATAAAGTGTATGAGATAAGTGCTTCTTCGGAGCCGGGGTGCCCCCTGACAATGATGGACTGACGGGGGCGGAATACAGCTCTTCCCAGCACGTAGCCTGTTAGCTGTTAAAAGCCCCGAACCGTGCAACAGATGTGAAATATGTTTCTTATTACGATGGACCAAGCTGGTCTGTTTAAAAGCTGTGGATGCCACTTAGACTCGCTGTCTTACTTAGTGGGGTTACGCGCACAGTCCTTTGCTTTTCTGCGGGTCTTGATGGAGGGAAGGGCAGCCGTGAACCGGGCGTGAACAGGCTGTGGTCTTTTACGATGTCTTAATACTCGGAGACCGAAGTGTCTGCAGCAAACTGCGAGGCCCTTAAAACGGTGTCACTTCTGATGAAGAGACCAACTACTCTGTTACCCAGATGTGACTGGCACGCACAGACTTCAGCACGTGCTGAGAGCTTTCTCCAGCGCCCCTGGTTCGCCGGCTATAAAGGGAGAGGTCACAACTTTTCACCTGATGTGTGCTTGTGGACGAAGGGCTTGATTTGGAAGCACACGTCAAGCTTTCTAAGCCTTATCTGCAATTCTCAAGCCCTGAGGCTAGCAATCTTTTCCCATCATTTTTTTTTTTTTTTACTGGACAAGCAGGAGCCTTAGGGATGATAAGGGGCCTTCAATACAGCATCACGGAACACCACTGTTCCTTTACTGAATAGGACCCACGGTATCTTTTCAGGAGCCGATGTTTCTTTCTTCCAAGGGTGCATAACCCGTGGTCCTGAACACTGATAGTATCGGCACAATTCGTTTTCACGGCCTCACGCCACCCATAGACTTGAATGACCTCTGTGTGCTTGAATAGGACTTTTATAGCATTTAATGTCCAATGAATAGTATTTTAATGATAATACTTCTTACTTGCAGAGAAAAAACAGCTAGATGCTTGTGAATAGCCTATAGGAAGTATTTATTAGAGGCACTGCCCAAGTAGACAGAGCTGGCACATTTTGAGTTAGCACATTTTAGGTCAGTGATCATTGCTGTTATTATAATTACTACAACATTACTGTTATTTTGATGTTTTCTTCAGCTTCTCCAGAGGTGACAACTACGAGTTTAGGAAACTCGAGGAAAGCAACGAGCTTCCGTTACGGCAAAGCTTCGTGTGCCAGCCTAATGACGGGCACCATGCAAGAACCGTACTTTCAACACACAGTTCGGTGAAGACGGGAAACCCACTCTACGTGGCAGCATGCACAGACTGGTGCTGGTAGAATTTTGATCCACACAGCCAAAAGGGGGGCATATACTGCACTTGCCATCACAAGATATTTATGCAATATATTCGAAACAATCCATACATAAACCCTGTGTGATATTATTCAAAATAGGCTCACATGTTCTGATGTAATAGACAATTCCCAAATCTCAGTGGTTTAAAACAGGCACACATGCCATTTCTTTTAGTTATTTTTTTTGGTCAAGGTAGAGGCAAAAAAAGTTGAATAAACTTAATATTAATTCTTGCTAAAAACTTGCAGAGAATTAGAAGGGATCTTCCTCAGCCCACTGAAGGGCATCCTGGGCACTCTCACAGGTGGGGTTCCTGTCGGTTAGCTGACGGTTCCAGTCAAGTCCCATTCGGTAACGTTGGGGGTGAGATGCGGATGCTCACAGCTGTCGCTGCTATTCCACCTCGGACTGCAAACAGCGAGCAAAGGAATAAGAATGAAAAAGACATCTAAGTCAAGAAGAAGAAGGTTTTTGTTCACTAACAACCTGTGCATAGTAGTAGCACACTAATAGAATTTACAAGGGAACTACTATTACCGAGCAGTGAATATAGCAAGATTGCAGAGACTACAGGACAGTAATTGTCTTTCTGTCTATCACCCAGAAGCAACCCAGAATCGAAATCACAATTACCATTCAGTGGAGCATCAAAAATATGAAAATAGAGATAAATCTCATAGATTGCGGAGGGACCGGCATGAGTGCTGAGAGAAATTAAAGAATTAATAGGGTTGGGAAGACTCCCTGTCATAAAGATGTCATTTTTCTTCCACATCGATCTATACTTTCAGCATAATAAAAAATCCTGGAGGCTATTTTTGTTGATATTGACTAATTGATTCTATAATCCATATGGAAATGTAAAAGCCCAAGGTGAGTCAAAAGAAGTTTTTGATTTTTTAAAAAGGAGTTTAAAGGATAAGGAAAAAATTGAAGAATGACACTACCTGATTTCAAGACATATAGCTCTGCAGTAATCAAGACAGCAAGACATTGGTATCCAGGTAGATGAACAGATCAGTGGAACAAAATAGAAAATTCAGAAGTGGACTAACACGTGGATGATTGATTTTCACTAAAGTGCGGTGGAGAAATGGTAGCTTTTTCACAATGCTACTGGGACAACTGAGCACCCACGTACATTAAAAAAAAAAGAAAGAAAACAACTTCATTTTACACCTTGGCCTACATCTTAACTGTTTGGGCTGCTACAATGAAATACAGACTAGGAGGCTTATAAACAGCGGACACTGATTTCTCACAGTTCCGGAGACTGAACCAGAGCTCCAGAATGTCCAGGTCAGGGGAACCCTGTGAGGTCTCTTTCCCTCAGGGCCTGAACCCCATCCATGAGGGCTCCATCCTCACGACCCAACCAGCTCCTGAAGACCCCACCTCCCAACACCTTGGGACAGCAGGATCTCAGCATAGGAACTTTGGCGGAGGCACACATATTCATACCACATCAGCCCCTATACACACACGAATTTGAGATGGATCATAGACATAAAGAACCCAAACTATAGAACTTTAATCAGGAAAATTGTACTCCTCAGCTCCCCATTATCAGCTAAGTTCATGCAGAGGGCTTCGACTGATGGAATTTGAAGAAAAATATGTGTCAATTCTAGAAAGAAATGAGTGATTTTTTCCTTCCCTTCCTTCCTCTGCAACCACAGGAAAGCACATTGACGGCACCTACCCCATCCCACCCTGTGGATTTGCTGCTTGTTCCCTTCTCCCAGAAACGCCTTCCCTTGCTCTCTGTCCAGACCTTCGGGTGAGGATTTCATTCTCCTAGTTTCCATGTAGGGCGGCCATTCCTGGTGGCTCTGTTTAAAATGTCTACTGCCTCACCGCGCATTTGTCCCCTCACCATGGCAACCGATGTCCATCCTTGCTCGTGTTTTCCACCGCCACACGCCCATTAGGGGTGACACTCTCTGTGTTAACGATGTGCTCATTCTCCTCTTCCCGTGTTTCGATGTGGGGGTGGGTTGTGTGTTGTGTTTATTCACCCTGTCGCTCTTCTCAGGCCCAGACGCTTGATCCTCAGCAAGACCCTCCGGCAGGGAGAACGGACCCCACCACACGTGCCCCCTGGGTGACCCAGGCCACCTGTCTGGCTTTCACTGCTTCAAGGCTGACGTCCGGAAGCCACATGTGCATTGTTCAAGTGGCTGCATGTCCCTGGTTGTCATAATAACAATTCTCTTTAGCTTATCAATAGCCTTCCTGCCGAGTGACGTTTCTGGATGTTCTTCCTTGGAAGTTATGTGCAGTTGGAGGCTTTTTGAAAGGGAAATACCAGATCTGCTACTTTCATTTAGTCATATGTAAAAGATCCTGAAGGACACCAAGTCAGAGGATAACCTGTCACCCGCGAGGGGATACGGCGAAATGGCCTGGGTGGTACTTTTAATTTCTCCACCGTTTATTGAAAGCATTGAGGTTCCAGTCCCCAACCAGCGCCTGTCAATAGCAATTGTGTTTCCAGTTTGGGCACCAACACCTGTCAGAGATGAGCAAAAGCCAGGAGCAGATGCTGTCACTCCAGCCACTATACACAGAAACGTCTGCAGGTTCTTTGCTGTTCTTTTTTTTTTTCCTCTTCCTTTCGATGTCTGAGTACTCTGGCAGCAAATTGCCTGCTATCATTTCTTTGAAAAACAAAACAACAAAACAAAACAAAAAGAAATATCAACTGCAGTGAAGGCTATATATTGAATTTGTTAAAGAGCTTTTAAAATGATTGTTCATTACTAGTCCTCATTCTGCCTCTTGGGTCCTGATATCAGCGAAATTAACTCTGGACTGCTTTCGAAAGTATGAATTCAGAGCTGTGTGACACTAGCTGAGCTATGAAATTATCTGACAAAAAGGCTTCAGAATAAGCACAAAGATTTAACCATAAAATAGCTGATGTGCAGGAAAGACACCTGTTCACTAAGATATCTGTGCCATGCCTGAATGATGGATATTGAATGTCTCCAAATGGCCTATTGCATTAATTCAGAAAAATATCTCTGAGCCTCGGCTGGGGTAGCTCAGTGGATTGAGCATGGGCCGCACACTGATGTCTCTCTCTCTCTCTCTCTTTCTCCCTCCCTTCCCTCTCTAAAAATAAATAAATAAAATCTTGGGGAAAAAAATCCCATCAAAAAAATAAATTTAGAGGCAGAAAAACACTTCTGAATATGTATAAACCAGCCCTTTAAAAAATCATCCATTTTTATCAAATGCTTAAGAATTTTAAGTCTTATAAACTTTTTGCAAACAGTTATCTCCACATCCAGAGTTCATGGACTCTACCTGATATTTACAAATTTTCCTGAAACCAACAGGCTAGTCCATGACACAGCATTTGTGTAGACAGAAATCCCCACCGTCTGGTTACACAGTAGAAGATGGTCCGTCCTCTAGAACATCTGTCAAAGGGGCAAAAAAGGTAAATTATGTAAGTATTTGCCCAAGTTGCTATCAGTTCTAAATGTGGATGAGCAGACACACGCCTGGAATAGGCTGAGAAGGGGGCCCCATGGAGAGTCTGCTCCTGCAGAGCATCTGCCTTATTTATTATCCCTCCAGAAGCATTCTAGTTAATCTCTATTTAAGTCTAGAGATAATTAATTCTTGATAATTATGTTTATCCAATCTTCCCTTTCATGCTTCCTTTCCAGCTGGGAAAAAATAAAAGAAAAACAAAACATAGAACTTAGTGGAATTTCCTCGTTTCGTTTGTGCTCACTTACAGAATCAATACCTCCTTTAAGTGGGTTTTTGAGTTTTAGTCTGCAACACTGGGGTGGGAATGAGGATTAGTTATTAGTTGATTTTTATCTTGGTATACCCCATTCCTTTCTCCATAATATTTGATAATTCCAAAAACTAAAATATACTGACCCCCCCCTTCATTCTGCATTATTTCTCCAAGTTGTAAGTGGGGGAAGAAGCTTTGTTTCCTCTCATGACTTACTGTAATAGATTCTTGCTTTTGCTTTTTTCTGGTTCGGTCGTTCGTTAAGTTTGAGGGGAGGAAATCTGGTGCCTTGCTCAACATCGTCCACTTATAGTAGTAGTCTCCTAAAACTGATTTTTAAAAGCAAAGGTCCTGGCAAACATTGCCACCTAAAGTAATTCTGAAGTTGATTTGTACAAAAAAATGCTAAAACTTCTAGAGTGAATCAGCGTTTGGAAACTGCGTTACCTACATTAAGCCATTAGAGTACAATGATTAAACAACTAAGGAAAAGCCTGAGAAATTATAAAGGTTTAAATTAAACTCTAAATTTAATTAACTTAAGCTAACTATTTTCATAGGCATTTTGATACCATTTTATTATATATTCATGGCTTGTAATAGACTCTTTAGTGCTTAGTGAAATATTAAATTTGCCAATCGGTTGTTAATACGCAGTTTTGTAAAACCTTAGTTTTAAGCAGTTACTTACTTTCCTTTCACGAACATAGGGACGGTCTATAACAATGCATTTACTTCAGGTGCAGAGAGGAATCATCATTTCCTGACAGTGCAAATGACTAAGTAATAGACATTGTTTAGCATCAGTGAGCAATATGCTTCTGACAGGGGGTTAGTAGGCTCCATTTATTTATTCCTTTGTTTTGAGTTTTATAGCAACGAGCTCCTCTAAAGTTTTAGGGTGATTGCACATTATGAAATATAAATAATAAATAAGGCCAGTAAAAAGACTTTCATGTTAAGTCATGAGGTTATAACCAATGAACTTTATATACATGGGTGCCTCCTTGATGCAGACACCAGCCCCCAGTGTTCGTGTCATTATGGATGAAATGAGACATTCACACGGACTACCGAGTCCAATGGAGAAAAGGGGAAAGCACAGCTTTTCTCTCAAGGGGAGCAAAAGCCGAGGCCTCCGCTATGACAGGCCTTTATTAGGTTTCCCCGCCCATTACAAGATGGTCCTCATTTACTCTGCACAGATTTGCTTTAGGTGGTTACCTTTTACAGAAAACAAAGGAGCCCATGCTGCTAATCACATCACAGAAGAGGGATATTTGCAAATGAAAAGGGAAAAGTGGTTGAACCGGTTACACTCATCCTTGGAAGGTTTAGCATGGATTTTAGAAAATTACTTTGCAGTAAATGTCCTCAATTCAGGGTGAGGGAGTTTGAGCAAAAAGCAAGATTCACAGCAGCCTAGGTACATTGAAGGCCTGATTCCCCACTGGAGAACCTATCCATGGGCGTGGGTCCTGTGCATCTCCCAGTAGGAGCTGGGCCCACGCCACGCAAAACAGTCTACTATACCTCCTTGCCTGGGTTTAAGAGCCTGGGCACACTAATGAGGGATCTGAGCTCTGTGGGGGAGGTCACTTTCTACAATGCCCCCTCCTGCCTGCCCTATGGCCATCAAATCAACATTTGAAACCAGTACTTACACTAAGTCACATCTAACGGGGCACACGAAAAGGGTGGGTAACAAGTAACACAATGTACCTTCTCAAATGGATCTTACAGCTTATCACAGACAACAGGTGGATACAGAGAGGTAAGCACAGACCACAGCCTTCCCCACGCCACTGACATGGCCACAGTTACTTGGACTGGCGCTCCTGTTACAGAACAACAAGGGGGGCCTGGGACGATATACTGTTACCCAAAAGGACCCCCAGGTTCATTATGTCTGCCACCAGAGGAAAGACGTCTCTCAATGACAGAGATTCGTGAAAAGGAAAGGAAATGTTTATTTAATGCTATACAAACTTAAAGTAGTGACCTAATGTCTTCATCAAAATCCCTAAGTCCCTTAAAACACCCACAAACACACATAGTCCTTCCTTCCCCCCCCCCTTTACCCAGTCTGGGGTACTGTATCTCAGGAAAAAAAATAGAAGTCCGAGGCTCAGGCAGCCCCCTGGTTCTTCCCAGTAATCTGTCTCAGCTGGTAGGCCTCCCTCGGTTCCCGGCACCATTAGCTGTGTCACTGGGATCTCTGCTAAAGCCAGGTGGTGGTTCCCCCTTTTAAAGCTGCAGGAGTCTCCACTCTGGCAAAGCCTTGTGGTTCTCTCTCCCAGGGTCACGGGAGTCCCCACTCAGCCAAAACCACGTGGTTCTCCCTCCTCAATGGCTGCAAGGAGGGGGGTCACCACTCTGCCAAAGCCAAGTGGCAGTTCTCTGCTAAAGCCGCATGGTGGTTCTCTCTCGCAGGGTTGTGAGAGTCCCCACTCTGCTTGAAGACCGAGTGGTTCTCTCCTATATCCTTCCAGCTTTACTGGGTTGCCATCGTGAGTCTGGGCAGGTGTGGCCCCATGTCATGGAGCCAATCGTCTCCAAGCTCCCATGCAGGCACTGTAACTCAGGGGACCTGCCCGCCCAGTTATGTCTTGGTGGGGAAGTTACTTTCATTCCCCTGGCTCAGAGCATGGCCATAGCTATTTAATATATCTATGTGACCAGTTAAAGGTTATAGATATGTTAAATGACCACACCAGAGGTTAGCTGCAAAGCTGTTGCTATGCGAAACAGCTCTCAAAGGCCCTGCTCCATTTGTCCCTTCCCCTACCCACACCTGTGAGAGGGGGAGGGGCACGAGGACATCCTAATATTTCCTGAACACCCTGAGTTCTGAACCCCATTCCAAATCCCTGTTTGGGGTCCCCCCCTGTTGGCTGCACCCCGTTACACTCCAACGTGTCCCCGTGGGTGTGAATCACTTCTGGTTCTCTGTTTTCAGCCTCAAGAAGTTCCTTCACTATTTCTTATAAGACAGGTCTGCAAGCAGTGATTTTTCTCAGGGTTATTGATCTTAGGATGTCTTGATTTCACCTTCATTTTTGAAAGATAGTTTTGCTGGATATCACTGCCTTCTGTCCTCCCTGGTTTCTGATGAAAAGATGAGAAGTTAGCTATTAATCTTCCTGGGGTTCCCTTTTGCATGGCATGTAATTTTTCTTTTATTGCTTTCAGTGTTTTCTCTTTGCCTCTGGCTGTGAACACTTTTACTCTGATGAATCTGGATGTGAATCTTGATCCTACTAGGAGGTGGCAGAGTTACTTAGATGCGTGAATTAGTGTTTTCCATCAAACGTAGGGATCTGAGCCCTGTGAGAGGAGGCTGAGTTGCCAACAGGCCTGATGGGTAGGATGAATCCTAGCATCCCCGTGAATAGCACCAGGTTGCGGGTGAGCAGTGACCAATCCCGGGAGCAGTGACTGACCCCAGAAAGCACACAGAACCACAGTGGCTGAAGAGGCAGTGTGCCGAACATCCAGAAAGCAGGTCACAATGCACTTTGTGGAAACCAGTCAGAGTCCAGAAGCCACCATGAAGATTGGTGGCTCTCTCCCTAGCCATATTATTGTCCCACTGATGTCATCCCACACCCTGTACTCTGAAGCCATTGCAGATCAAAATAAGAGGACAGAGCAATACAAACAACCCAGCAGTGTACGAGAGAGATGGCGTTATCCGAGAGCATGTGGACAGGTAGGTGGGTTGGTAGGTAGAGGCGGAGATAAAAATTTCACATAAAATTTCATCATAAGTGCATATGATGATATGATATATTCATCATCAAAAGTGACCATTTTAAAGCTCAAGTACAGTCTAATGACAAATTAAGCTCCCTCTCGGTTTAGGGCATATCAGCTTATAAGCCGGGATCCACCAGTCACTAGGAAGCAAGCTCGCTGTATTTTTGTTGCAGATTTGAACGGCAATGTGGAACCACAGATTGTCACAAACACGCAAGTACCAGTGAAGTATTCCATACACAGGTATTAAGGAATAGAATTAAAGGGGAAGTATAATAGAAACACTTTATGGGGCATAGACACTCAAATACTCAAAATTTAAACAAATAAATTCTTCCCGAAACAGGTTATAAAGATCTTTCGATCCTCACCTAAACTTTAATGCACTGGATTTACATTTAACGTGAAAAGTGAACAATTCATCGTTGCTAAGAATACACTGAAAAAACGTACAGAGAGCAAAAAATAGAACATTGAAAAGAAATGATATTCCACTTTAACATTTGAACATAATTTGTAAAGAAATTGTAAAATAATTTAAAACTTGATGAGAAGATCGAAAGTAGTTATAATGTGTAATGAATCAAACAGTGTGCCCTTACTTCGAAAGGAGAGGACCCGTCACAGGTGTGCCATGGCTAGCGGTCCCAGCCCAGAGTGACGCTCAGTCACCCTTTCATAGTTCTTCTGTGACCCCACAGACCCTCGTACTAGTTTAGGTACCCGGGATTTTTAGGTTTTCCATATATTTTTAGGTATTCTTTCCTTACACTGCATTTTTTTCACATTTTATCTCCCTTTACTATCAACAGAATGCACCCCTAAAGGATTTTTTTAATACTCCATTACATGATTGGCAGATAGCTGTTATACTAACAAGCAGTGACTTGAAGGTATTACTGAGCAATCTTGATATTTTAAAATATATTGGATACTTTTAAAGGAATAGAGACACAGACGGGACCTGTCCCCACCAGGCCACAGCTCGCCCCATAAGATGTCCACCAATACTTCCAAGGACAACGTGTCTCCTTCCCGCTTCTGCAAAGGCATCAAACAGTCACCTTGTGCCACAAAGTGCCACTGTGACTCTCCACGATATTGAATCAGCAACAGGCGCAGGCTCAGACAACGTAAAACGTGCGAATTTTCCATAGAATGAAACATAGATGTGGAAGTCGAGGCCACCATGTTTAGAGAGAAGCTGCCTGAGGTGTCCACAGAAGATACGGGCAACACCATCCCTCTGGCCAAAAGAGCAAGAGAAACAAAAAAATCCCAATCTAATTTTCTCCTTTAATTGTTCAGTAGCCAACTCTACAAACTGACTCCATCACTGCCATGCAATTTAATGGTTTTTGGATTTTAATTGATTTTAACACTGCAAGCATCTTATCTGGTCCACTGCTCCCGAAGGCCATGGAGAGGTATACAGCTCAATAAGGGCTGTTCCAATATCGCATCGGTATATCAATACACCTGCATTAAGATATGCGGGCCTTAGAGAGTCTAGGAAGCAGGAAGGAAGAAAACTGGTCGCTGAATTTTTGCATTCCTAAAACAAGCACATTGATGGGAAAACATCATAAAAGTTCTCCTTTATGCTGAGAAAGACATCAAGCAAAAAAGCAGAGTGTGGTAAATATTTCCCTTCCACATATTGACATAAACTAAAGCATTAAAGTGTTTTCTCTGGGCAGAAAATTCAAAGGGTTACATCCAAATAATGCATAAGCTCTGTGGATTAAAAAACAAAACAATGACCTTGCTTACGACAATCATTTTCTCTAAAAAGCAGAAGTACCTGTAGTGTCTGCCTCCTCCCAGGGACGTGGCAACTCCCAAACTGGTATGTGACACAGTCTGTGACCTTCTGCATTTCCACATACAAGTTAGAGCTATTGGTTAAGGAGCCAAGTCTCCAGAGATAATTTATTCATGGTAAAGTTAAACGCAATACCTGTTACATTGCATTATCTTTAATAGCAGGGTCTTACTGGAAAAGGTTTATCAAAAAGGGAAATGATTTTCTGTGTAAAATAACGTGAACTATTCACTGCTCTTCAACCTGCTGTGACTGCAGTGACGGTGGGAGTAGCAATGAGAGTTAACATCTGCTCTCAGACGCTATGAAACGTCCTCTGCACTTTTCCTCACGACGTCCATTTGTACGGTTATGATTTCTCTTCTTGGCTGAGAAAATCACAGAAAATTAACTGAAGTGCTCGACTACGTAGGAGCGGAGCTGTGTCACGGTCTCCAGGGTCACACAGTGTTATCTGGCTTTTCCAACCAGGCGAGAGGACCGGCCTCTCTCCCCAAGGTTAATTCAGTTGACAGAAAACCAGGGTATAGAAGAATTTAGAGAGGCTTTCCATGGGAAAGACATGTGTATAAGGCTTCTCTTTACCGTGGCTTATATAATCATATCAGAAAGAGGAGTTAGTAAAATGGAGTGATTGTAAGGAAAACGGACTGAAATATGACCAGGGTCGGGTCAAGAGACATCCCGCTCCTGGGCAGGAGAGCCAGCCCTCGGAGCTGGAGCTGAGGATGCCGCCCCCTGCCTGTCAGCAGGACCGGGAACCAAGGCCGGAGAAGCAATGCCCAGTCAGACCGGACAGGGTCCCAGGTCCACACAGGCCACAGCAAACAAGAAACAAAAACGGATGTGAGGACATAGAGAAAATTCAGCTAATTTGCAGTCAGAGGCATCTTGGCGATGTTGGGTTGACTTTTTGTTCACTGATCTATTGCGTGCAAACTCTGAAGGTACATGAGTTTAGGTACACGCTGTTGTGTCGATTAAAGGTTCTCCTCTAAGCTCAAACTGTGTGTTTGTCCTTCTGAAATGTCTCACAAGCAACTCTGGACTGCTGTCATGTGTCCGGGGTCTGGATGCGGTGAAAATAACACCCCTCATTATGAAACGTGCGGTTTAAATCTCCTGACCTCTCACACCTGGCTGTGCTCCTGGCCTTCACCCACACCCTGTATCACCATTTCCATGTCACAGAAATTATTCTGCGTGAACTAGTCACGTTTCCATAAACGTGTCTGATGCTTTAGTCTCCGTGACTTGCTCGAAGGATCCCACCCACCTCGAATGTCTTTTTTCTTGTTTATCTCTTACCCAAACTCAGTGAATTTGTGTCGGCCAGATAAACAACACCCTCTTACCTGAGAACTACTTCCAGTTAGTGCTGTCTCTTGTTTACTCTTCCTAGTGCACTACATTAGCTCTCAGAATACCTACACAGGAAGCCCTCCCTTAACGTCTTCCAGGGGCTCGGAGGCTTGAAGCAAAATGATGTGTAACAAAACCAATTTCACCACAGGTGATTGATACAAACAAGAGCTAGCGTCCTAGTCACCTCATTGATGTTATAAAGACACGAAGTCATAGTGAAAGGATGTTGAATGAAATGACGTTATCTGAAGACCTGCTGCCTATTTCTCTGTATCCATTTGGATATTTAGGTCCTTAAAAGGTGGATTGCAGGATTGCAGGGTTATTTAAACATGAACAAATATACCAATAAGTGAATTATCCTTGCATCTTTTTTGTGGGATGGGAATTGAAAAGAAAGTTTAAAAATAGAAAAACTAATTTTTTCCATGAATTCAGATGGAGCAGCTATCTGAAGGGGGGCAGATATAAATTTACTTCATAGAAGGTAGAAACCCAAGTTCAGCTCGGGTCACTCTGCCATCTAATGGGAATACTTGTAAATGAGGCGTTTTCTCTCTTTTGACACATTATGTTAATTGTTCTTATAAAACACTGTCTTTTATGTCTACACAAGGAAGTTAACAGGAAACAGATTACCCTGTTACCTTGAGGAAGAGGCACATACAGAGGTAATATTTGAATCATTGCTTGTGAATTCTGTAATCACATAACTGGGTCTCACATACCCAACGACCACTAAGTCTCATTCCCATACAGGTTGCTACTGAGGTCTCCAGCTCAGCAGCTCCTCCCCGCTGCTTCCTGGGCTTTGAAGGAAGGGAGTGGGGGAGGAGGAGGGGGTGAAGAAGGAAACATTCTTCTCCCTCCCTCTCCAGAAGGAATTAGATACTCACCACCTCTTAGGGGAGGGAGATGTGCCCATGCCCTTAAAAGTGAGATGTTTATTATTTTCAGCCAGATATTTAAACTTACTATTACTTTGGTTTCTAGGAATCATCATCTGATTTTGTAATCACCTGTCTTTCAACCCTATATTCAATTTACAAGAAATTATTAAGGTTCTACTGAAGCGCTCATAGGCTGGTTCATTAAGACTCCCCAGGATAGCCGTACCTCACCATCTCCACTGCAGAACCTGATGGAAATGTATGCATGTGTTTGCTAAGCATTCTTTCTAATTTAGGAGCATCTATACACACCAGCTTCCTGTTATCTTCTTTCAAGTGAACAAAAACGGTAATGAAATATGACCTACATTATATTTGGAATATATTCAAAACAGACACCACACTATAGAAACTGTGTTCATTAATGCAAACATGTTTTTAAGGTAATCTGCCAGCGCTTCCCACATGATGTACATGTTAAAAAGCACGTTGTCCCCAGATGCGAGGGGACCAGTGTGCTCCCTGGGAAGGACCACTTTCTGAAGCATGCAGGAGTGTCGGGGGAGGGCCTGGACTGAAATTCTGAGATAATGAGAACAACTGTGCTTTCTCTGTGTCCCAAGTGGACGATGGTGTGGGGAAAAGAAGCCACTGAAAAAGTGTTTTTTATTCGATGTTTGAGTCATCAAGTCTGTTTCAGACTGTCTTTTAAATGACAAACTACCATGAGACCTGAGGATACTAGCAACAAATAACGAACTTACACCTGTTTATTTTTTTCAGCTTGACAGAGGAGTGCCCTCTGATTCAATTAAAAACAAGAGAAAGTATTCTCACTGTATGTTCTCTGAATGTACTGGTCATTTTTCACAGTAAAAACAAACAAACAAGCAGGAAACATCTTATACTCCTTCATACTTTTGTGGTCTCGTAATAGGCAAGGACCTGCCCCCTACACTACTGCTCTGTTCAATCTGGGAGTGGTCCCTCTATGGGTTTGCGATGCCCGCTCTTCTCCTCACACCACGTGGAACTAGGCTGACATTTGGGGCCATCAGTTAAATCCAGGTAATCCATCGACACCACGAAACTAAGCTACTCACTGTAAACAGAAGAGCACACTCTGGTGTTGGGACAAGCTTCCTTTATTTTTAAAGTGGCCATAAGGGGCATGTTGCTGGTAGAAATGAAACATACTAAATTGTTAGTTTTTCAAGAGCGGCAAACACCTTAATGACTTCATGGGGAGTTCCTGGCTGTCACAGGAAAGAAATTCTCATGAAATGTTCCCTTTAAAATATTATAATTAAGGACAGGTGTTGAAGACTACGGATCACTGAGAAATGAGAAGCATCACATCTGAAACTTGTGATTAATGTCATATTTCATTGCAAAACTCAGTTAACAAGGCCCTTGGAAAGAAGTTTTGTATCATATATCAGGCTTGATGAATAGCAGATTACAATTTGCATTGCACTTAGGTTACATTTTCAGTTAAGGTCAGGAATTTGTTATTGATTATTCAGCCTCTCAGACGGTAAGTCAAGAAGGGCGGTGTTTCTCCAAAGGGAGGGATTTTAAGCACTTACAGGAATAAGCCTGGGATATTTTCACCAACTCTGGTGTTGAAGAGGTCTTCTTTTCCTTTTCCAATTCCATCCTATAAAACTGATCATAGATTTTCGAGGCAATTTCTGTATAATTGTGAAGTGATGTTAAAAAACAGAATAAAAACCTGGGCTTAAAATTCATTTTTAAACCTGTATTGTCTAAACGCTCAAACACAGAACATTTATTCTTTGTGAGTCCCAGGTGCATGGCATGGCACATGTGAATAATAACAAAACCTTTCAGTATCGCTGTGGAAATCAAAAAAAGTAACACGTGTAAAACTTTCGTCAACAAAGCTCAACATAAAACTTACTAATATCCTCACTTTGTTGTCCTGACTGCAAATTGACGGGAAGAGCTTTTCTGGGGCTTAATTACAGAATTATATATGCTCCCAAGCATCGACTCGGGCTTTTCGTTTGCAAAGGAGGTGCAGCTTTGTTATTGAATGTTTTAAATCTTTCCTATTTCCTGAAGACATAGAAATACATTGTAACCAAACAGGCTTTAATTAGACTTATTCAGAAGAAAGGGTATTTGAGGAAAGTGCCTCTCCTTCTCAATGGGATTCACATTGACCCGGGAGGAAGATGTTAGGGGTTAACTGTTTGGCAAAAAAGAGGGGCGAGTGGCAATGGATTCTGTCCCGGGAGGAAAGTCACGGGAGGAGACACAGACACAAGTCTGCTTAGGTTCTGGTTCTGCACGCGAGGAGCTTGAAGACTCTGCCCTGCCCTGAAACCAAGCAAACAGCGGAACAGGCGGACAAGGAACAACTCATTCTGAATGCAAACGAGAGGCAAAAGCATGGGCAGACCACAGTCCAGAGCGTTCAGAGAGCCAGACACACACACTCAGGGGGCGAGGGACCCCAGAGCGCAGACCCCCGGGCTGACCTGGCCCGGGGCCCTGTGCGACAACAGGAAGTGACAAGCTGCTGGAGACTCAGTGTGAACGAGTCTGAGTCGGAAACTCCGGGGACACCCAGTCCTGGGGGATCTCACATTACCCTGAGCTTTACCTCCGAGAGTGGGACCGTGTTGCCACGGTAATGACCTGAGAAAGCCCGGGTCCAACCTGCTGTGGGGCCTGTCGGAGCCCAGCTGGCCTAGTGCAAGGGGCACGCCCAACCCCCCACCTGAGAAGCCGTCGCCGAGTGTCCTCCTGTCCAGGGCATCGGTTCACTGAAGACTGAGACCCATTCCAGGACTGACCCCGCCCAACCCCTGCCTCTAAAGACCCGGGAGGGAACACCCTCTGCCCGGCCTGTCCTAGCTGGCGACCTAGACAGCACGTCCAGGCGTGCCAGAGGGTGTTGAGGGCCGCCCTGCCTGGTCTCAGGAAGCTGTGACCCCCTGTGACTTAGGCTGAGTAAGAGACCTCCAGATCAGGAGCCACTAAGGAGACAAAACTTATTCCCCTGGCATGAATGCTACTTGTTCTGTGCCTGGCCTTTAAATGCTAGATCAGTTACCAATGATGGGTAAGACTCCTTAATGAAGGATCGACCTAAGACAGGTTCTGGTCTCATTTAGGCCTGTGGAATAAGACTCACGAGACTGTGGAAATAAATGAAGGGGCTGTAGAAAGGAAGGGGTGATCATCAACCCCTGCCCCCTCTTAGCCTGAGTCTTTGTACTCAGATGTGAGAAATCCAAGTCTCCTTGCTGCCTCTGTCTCCAGCCCTTCTCAGGGCTTAGCAAACAGCCTAAAGGGGCAGCTCAGACTGGAGACAGCAGACCCCCGGGGTAATCAGGCCTGGGACAAAGAATATGCAAGATCCTGTGAGATCTGTTTGCTGGAGGATGTTATTAACTTGGAATTTGAAGGCACAGTCAGGAAACCTTTGGAAACCTGTAGTCCTTTCATATGATAAAACTCCAATCTCTGCCTGGAATCACCACAGAAACTCTGTTAGCATCCTTGTAAGATATGTGTTCCCTTTGATCCCTTCTGCCAGACTGTGAATCCACAAACTGTGTCTACTTTCTCAATAGAAACCCACTGGGACAAAGGAAGGGGCTCTCCCCACTAGGGGGTTAGCCAGGCGCTCACCGACTTGGAGAGTGGCCACTCTGTTCTCTACTTCCCCACAGAAAACTGTTTCTGTGCATGATTATTTCTCGGGTTTCGACGAGTCATTCGCAGTGTGTTTTAGTGTGTCCATAGCCGGCCGGGAGAGCCGGGTTCTGCACGCTTCGGTCAGTTCGCCAGGTGTTTAAGTGTGTCCATAGCCGGCCGGGAGAGCCGGCTATGAAGAGACAACACAAGCACCAGAAACAGACATGCCAGGGTGTTGGAATTAGGAGGCCGGGAATTTAAAACAGCTATGATCTACGTAATGCGGGCACTTTATACGCACTTTACTCTCGCGGATCAAGTGCGGGATGTGGAAGAACGGGTGATGTGAGAAAAGAGACGGCAATCCCGAGAAGGACCCAGCGAGAAACACTGGAGATAAAAACACTGAATCAGACGTGAGCGATGCCGCCCATCAGACTGGATGTGGCCGAGGAGGGAATCTCAGGGCCCGGGACGACGGCAATAGCATCCTGAAAACGACAAAGCCAATGGGGCGAAGCCTGAAAAGAAGGACAGAATATTTGAATGCCGTGGGACACCTACAAACCATGGAACGTGGGCATAAAGAGATTTGTAAATAATAACTTAAATTTGTTCTTCATTTTTGAAGTCTCTATTGCTCGGTATAGAATTTCAGGGTGATAATTTGTTTTGTTTTGTTCTGGCACATTCTGTGTTTTAATTATAGTGCTCCATTGTGTTGCTGGCTTGGTTTCTAATATCTACTCTAATGCATAGCTGAGTTTAGGGACAAAATTGTCCTATTATTTGAAGATTGCAATTTCCTCTGATTTTATTTTTTCTTTTTACTATTAATCAAATTAAACCACAGTAATTTAATAAACACATTCCTATGCCACCCAAAAGTAAAATTCTAATTATGAAGGTTAATATTAGTGCTCACTTCAATTTCTTTTATTTCAACTGCAACCTGGAGAATCTATCTTACTATAAATCTTAAATTTAATATTTGATTTAATATTTAATCTATACTTTGATTAACAACATTAATTTTTCTCCTTAATATGTTCTAACTTCTCGTATCAGGACACTAGTAGATTTGTATACGTTTTGGGTCTAAGATGGATAACATAAGAAGCACCAGGAATGGAAGCTGTATTAGTTCATCTATTCGATTCTGTTCTAATAAAGGCTTATTCCCTTCAGGGCATTCTTAAGTGTTCAATTCACTCAGTTTCTAAATGATTCAGAGTACAAAATCTACATCCATTCCCTCAGGAACTCTACTGCCTAATAAATGTCATAGTTGAAAAAATTGTCTCCAGTATTTAATCCATTTTCACAATTGAATTAATGGCATCTTTATTTTTCTACTTGTATATCTTTCTATCAACTTGGTTATTTTTTAAAATCTCAGCAGCTTAACTATGTGTTTTCTCTCTCTCCTTTTTAATTATTGAATAATTTGCTTTCACTCCTTAATAATTTATATGACTTTTAGGATGTCTCTCCAATTTGCACCACCAAACTGAGCCATTTTATATACATTGGTTTTGATAGTTCTTCAGTTCTCTTTTAAAAGAAAAAGAAGATATAACCTTTACAAAAAAATAAGAATTACTAAGAACGAAATTTTGTCATAGCCTTGTAATTTTATACCCTTTTTTAACGAATTTCTTAAGGTCAGTATATATTCCTGAGGCCATTTGTAATTATGATTTACTGCTAAGTCAGCCTTCCTTGAGGCTCTTGTACTCAGTTTCTCAATTCATGCATCTCCTCACTGAGAACTTACTGAATAACAATGATATCATAACCATTGCTTTAGAAATTGAGGATATGGTACTCAACAGGGTGCTGGAGAATCTCAGCTTCAATCAAGTGAGCGGAACAGAAAATAAATCACTGCGTTAATAGGGGACTGGCTTTATTTCAGAAGGGTGGAAGCTGGCTAACTCCCATGTCCCTGCGCTGCATCTGCTCTGCCCCCCCCCCCCGGCCCCACCCCCCACCGGCCTGTCCCTGGCCCTTGCTGGCGGACACAGTGGCTCAGGCCAGGCCTGCTCTTCGGCGGGACCTTCCAGGAGGCACCGAATTCATTTCCCGTTCTGATCTCTCCTGCCTCTCAGAGGCACTGGGTTTTCTGATCCAGCTTCTAGTCTCGGTGCATTACTTGTGGCTTTTTGACATCGATCATCATTATTTATTTAAAACATGTTTCTATGAGAAATCTATATTCTAACCTATTAAATCATAAGCAACCTCAGAAGGTCAAAGTTTCATACAAGCTCAGAAAGGAACCTACTCGGCAGACCAGTTCAGTGTGATCATCACGTTCCAGGATCCAGAAAGTTGTCGCTGTGCCCTCTGCACGTATTTAAAGTGTGCGTTAACGGATCTCACACATTTTCGTGATGTTTATGGCAGCCCCTGTACAATGTCGCTTTTCTCACCTCGCGCACCTGTGAACTAACCTTGTAAGATGAAGAGTTCAGAGGGCGAATTTCTACAATTCCCCACTTCCGCAGAGAGCACTGGGGCATATCGACATTTTTCATACAACTATAAGGAGATAACTCTTCTCATGGGATTTTTTTCACTTCAGGATTTAGAAATAATAGCTGGATTTCTGCAGGATCCCTCAATGATACAAGGATGCAATTTTTGGGGAAAGAGTGAGTATTATGGAATCATAGGTATGATCCCCCCAAAAATCTTTGTGACCATCTACTTCAGTTTATCAGGTATCTCAAGATTTCATGAATAGCACTCACCTTTCCAGAGAATTTCAGACTAACGAGTGGGAAAGACTCTGTTTCCCTCTCTCCCTTCTCCGAACTTAGCTGTTGCTGATTTATTTAGAATGAAGTGTCCCACTGCTTTACAACAAATACTATGTGAAATATTAACTCTATCTTTTAGTAAACTTGCAGTCAGATTGCTTGTAAACCAGTTTCCTACCACTGGTTCCTCTCTGGTGTAAATGGGGAGAGACCGCACCTTCAATATCCATTTCTTAAAGAGCAGTTTACTGAGGCCCAGTCCCTTTACAATCGCTGCTGTCTAGGCACTGTGGACGGATCTGGGCATAAAATACACAAATCAGTGCGATGATGAAAAATGCATTCGAGCACAAAGAGACAGGCAATTTTAAAAGTAATTAAAATAGAGGCTGTTTAACATATTTTAGGATGCTTTGGCAGAATGTTTCAGTAACAACAATAACAAACAAACAAAACACATTGGGAAGAAGAAGAAGCCATCTCAGTGGCTGAGAGTAACAACATTCCATGTCTGTGCTTGCAGACAGCTCCAGGCAACAGTGACGGTAAGGTGGGCAGGGAGAACTCCACAGGAAAATGGAACAGAGAAAGGTGCTGAGGCATGCTGGGAGCTGGAGGGTGTGATGGTGAAGAGAATAGGTGAGTCTCACTGAGCTATGGAGGGTCAGGCTGCAGACAGAGCAGTCATGCCGAGGCACAGCCCGGCGTCCGTGTGAATGAGCAGAGGGAGAAAGGGA
Organism: Tonatia bakeri; assembly: GCA_004024845.1. Lineage (NCBI taxonomy): Eukaryota > Metazoa > Chordata > Mammalia > Chiroptera > Phyllostomidae > Tonatia > Tonatia bakeri. The sequence continues at coordinate 138,611 of PVIA01003542.1, read as the reverse complement.
AAGGACACTGGAGGTGAAATCAGAGGTCAGAACACAAGTGTGTGAGGCAGTTAATGGGGTTCATCGACCAATTTATGGTGTTTTGTCTTATCACTTAATCAGTTTTGTGGATAAAACTCAATTGTCAAGCACAGAAGAAGAGAGTTTTGGGGAGGTTCTCTTTTAAAAGCTAGTAAACAGATAATACTGGACTGAACCAGGATGTTTCAATGGACAGATTTGGGTCATACTTTGAAGGTGATGCTGGCAAGTCATACTGGTGGAAGCAGGGCATTCAGGAAGGGTGGGATCAAGCATCCACAAGCATGCACTGACCATTGAATGAGACTGGACGCGTAAGTGAACACACCAGCAGGCGGTCAGCTAAACAAGTCTGGGGTCACAGGAAAGGTCTAGGCTGGTGAGGTAAGTTCGGGATATGAAAATATATAATTTGTAAGTATAATTATATTTCATTTTTGGGCCCTCTTAGTAGTTAAGGAAGTTGTGGCCATGGTGATTAGACCTTTAAATAATGCATATCTTCTTCAAAGAAGGTACATAACTCAAGTTGAAATTGATTAAAATGATTTTCAAAGGAAACTTATTCTTCTAGAGAGTACTAACCACCACCAATATGTATCTTCACGTCCTTCATGGGAACAATGTCCAGACCACATTCCAGCCCCTGGGAGTCATGTGGAACTGCAGATCTGATCCCTGGAAAGTGAAATACAGGGACGGGAACACATGCAGAATCCAGGCCTGGCCCCAAAACCCTGGTACAGTCTCACTCTCTTGGACATTCTCATGGAAAAATCAGGGAATGTCAGGAACAAGGAAGCATGAGAAGGGAAAAAAGCCCAAAGCTCACCTCTTTGGCATTGATCAGAAAGCAGAAATAAACCTAACATTCGGGGGTCTGTTGGATACAACACCAAGTGGTACCAGGCCTGAATAAGTCTCTGATACTACATTTTACCGAATATTTTCCTAAATATATATATACACACACACACATGTTTATATCATAATCAAAATGAATGTTAAGTTTAAATTAATTGGCTTTGGTTAAAAAATAGTGCTGATATTACCTTTCTGTCCCAACTTTCAAAAATAAAATCCATAGCCAAGTAACATGACTGGGGACTATAAAATAGAAAGAGCAAGATAGACAAAACCCAAAATAGCTAATTTGCTGGGAACGAAGTTCTCTGTGTGCAAAACGATGTGTGCAGGACCACCGCTCTAAACTTTGTGTGATGTAGCGTCAATTGTAACTGATCTATTTGTATGTGTATTCAATAATTTTCTTTTGGATATGTGATTTTCCTTAAGCACAAATTATGGATTCCTGTGTTATTAACCTTGGAAGATGGCTGTGACAGTGCAAATGTGCCAGCCTCTCTTGCTGTCATTTTCGATAGTACAGTGAAATGATTTCCAGTTTCCAGAGAATTCACTACTCTCTTAATTGTCCCCCGAGGAGCCAGGTGTCAGCAAGGATTTCTACCAAATCTTGCATAATGATTAAAAATGGAGAAACCAAGGCAGCTAAGGAAAAGGTCACTGTATAATCTCCTCTTATTGAAACAAATACACTTAATGGAAGTGCTTTATCTTCTGTGTATATCTCTGACTTTTTTCAGCTCTGAAGAATCGATTCCTTCTGGTTTCATTACACCAAATCAGGTGTTATGTTTATGAGCCTTCCCTCGTCAACTGTAATGAGGTGAACGTCTCTGATTTTACTTTTTTTTAATCTCACGGAAATTAACTTTCAAATAAAGTTTAATTGCACTTTTTGTTGCCAAAGATGAGAGAAATATGCATTTCCAAAGTAAGGAGCACTTTTTGCCCTTTAATTGTTGGAGTTTAGGAATAAACCAGACCCCGCTTTTTGCAAAGAGCTGTTCACCTTCTACAGTAATGGATGTTAAATATCTTTAAAAATTTTCTCTATTGCAAGAGAATATAACTAACACTGAATTCAATTTCAGACTGTTTAGTATAGAAAAAGATACACATTTCATGAAGGCATGGGTTTTGTTGGGAGGAAATTCTTTCTCGTGAATGGTTTTTCGTGTGTGGTTTTGGGGGGAACATTTATTCCACTTGTCCTCCTTCCTGTACGGACCCCAGGGACCTCAGGTCCGTCCTCTCCTCAACTTCCGGGACCACAGGTCTGCCAGCACCAGCAGCCTCCCTGGACTCTGCAGCTGGAAGAAGTGCCTTCGGACAGAGTGATTCGGCCCCGAGTGGCAGACCTGGACTCAGCATCCAAAGCAGCAATCAGACAGTTGCTGTTTGCAACAGGCATCAAAATCTTAACAAACTCATGCACTCCTAGCCCTTGGCTGCAGTTTTGGCAATCTAGCTTATGGGAACAGTGCAGATGGTTAAAGCTACTAATTCTTAAAATGTTATGATATATAATATTACTCAATTCCTGTTACATGCTATTTTCCCTACCAACCATTCTGCACGCATCATTTCAATGCCTCCAGCGCACGTGCTTGAAAGAGTACCCATCTCTCCAGGGGTACCCTTGCTGGACCTCATATTTTTTAATCCCAAGTTCCAGCTGTCTACCACTTACTCTATCGTCAACTTACTTGCTGTTTCATCTGTTATTTTCAACTCATCCTGTGGCTTTTAAAGACTCCGTTTCTATCAAACACAGTACCGTCATGTGGGCTCACAGAGCTGAACTTGATACTAGCCCTAGCTTAGTGGCGGTTTAGTAAGAGAAACTAACACTGAAGCAACCAGGTGAACTTGAATACAGCAGGCATCGTGATGGGTGCTGGGTGGGCAGGGTATTACTGGAGGGCCGGGTCAGTCTTCATGGACCAGGGTCGGGAAAGGATTTACAGCCAAGTGACCTGTCAACACTAAAGTGAGTGACAGGTTTTCTAGATGGCAGGATGAGGGAGCAATCGGGAGCAGAGCAACACCTTGACATAACTTTTAGAGCAAAGAAACAAACGGCTGTATGTTGGGTGTGGAATTAGGTGATCAGCTCAGAGTAACAAAAAACGAACAAACTCATAGATACAGACAACAGAATTTTGGTTGCTGGGGAGAGGGAGCAAGAGGAGGATGAAGGGCGAGAAGAGCATCAAACACATGGGGAGAGAAAGAGGCTAGTCTTCGGCGGTGAGCGCGCAATGGAGTACACAGATGTCATAGTAGGAAGTGGTACACGTGAAGTTTATACAATGTTATTAACCAATGCCACCCAAATAAATTTAATTTTTAAAAAAGAGTACACTGACCTGCTTTGATAAGCAACCTGGAATTGAAGAGACTTCTTTTTAATCAATTGATTTATTAAAGATTTTATTTAATTTAGACATGTTGTCATAACTGTTTGAATTTTGAATTGCTATACAGAAGCCTAAATTATGCTCATTTTGGCTGTTTTATCAATTGATTTATTATAAATTTTATTCAATTTAGAGGTGTTGCCACAGTTGTTTGTAATTTGAATTGCCATGTATAGGCCTAAATTATGCATACTTATAAAGAATCAATGTCATGAGGAAATTACCTAGACTCGAGCCTTGAACTAACTTCCCTGTTCCAAATTTGCCAAAAATAAGACCCAGCTATCAAAAATGTGGTTTAGAAAATAGCCCATGCTTGTACTCCTGTTAGGTCCAATGTGGTTCAGCCCGGGCATGTTTCCGTGGCTCTGAGGACTTGTCGGTAATGCTGCTGGTGCTGACGAGCGTGCGTCCCAAAAGTTGGGGTCACTTTTTGCATCAGATTTTATTCTGTGTTAATGAGTTGTTGCTAAAAGAAAATGGTGATTGTTGTCTTGTGTTCTGCGAAGACACAGGGAGTTTCTTTAAGAGCAAGAGTCTGATTGGTTGTTTTATGACACTAACAATGAATGGTGCATAGCAGGTGCCTTATTAATATTTTGTGGGTGAATAATGCAACCTTTACCTCCTTGATTTATGTATGTATTCCAGAAATTCATTAAAGGCTCAAAAGCAATATTTTCTAATGAGTGCATAAAACCATTACTTTAATTATTTGTATACCAAATTAATTCACCTTCAAAACCATTTCAATTATGTATCTATTGAAAATATGTGACATGTTTTAAATGATTGCTTATAATTTACACATTATTAATTTAGCATATAGCAGTAGAGTCCTTATATTGCTTTTTATTTATACTCATTTGTTACCTGAAATGCAATATTTATAAGTACAGTTCTCCTTGATAGAAAATATCGATACATAATTTTAGACTTTCTTTTATTCAGCCTGTCATATTTAAAATGCAAATACCTTTGTTCCAAGTATTAGTTTCGAGACATACCTGCAAATAAAGAGACTTTATCTGATCTTCCTCTAGCTGCATGTATTAGGATTCGGAATTGGAATATTCTGAGATTTCCCCTCTGTGTCATGGCTGTTCTCTACCCTGAATCCCCTCCGAGTTCACTTGGCCAGAGACGTGATTCAACACTGCACGTTCCCACCATCTCATTGCTGGAGCAGACTGGCAGGTGCATTTTATGTAGATATACACACACTTGGTGAAAAGTAGCAACTGGAAAGATCTCGGCTGACGCACTCAGCCGTCAGACAACTCCTGTGCCCCGCTGAAGAACCCGCCCCAACCAGCATTTAATTCACGGTTCATCAGCAGTTGGGCCATGAATGGCGGCAAGCATAAGACAACATGTTTAACGATATTTCAAGGAAAAGAGCTGTTGGTAGGAAATACTGAAATCAGGGTCAGCAACAGCCAAAGGGGAGAGAGGCATCGGTGCCAAGCACCTATGTGGGAAGGGCATGGAGCTCCCTGCCTCTCCCCCAGAAGCTCTGCATGTCCACCACCTGGAAGCTCCCCAGCCCCACACACACTCCTGAGGTTTCTGACATTAACTCATTTCCAGCGCTTCTCCCTTCTCCGGAGAATGGGAGGCAGGGCTGAAAATTCCCAGCTTTTCCTTCCGGCTGGGCCAGCCCACCGACCAGCGCTCAAGCAGGAGTCCTCAGGAGTAGCCTCATTTCACCTGCAGGCTCCTTTCACCGGGGAATTACCAGGGCTCCGGAGCCTTGTACGAGGAACGGGGTGGGGGGCGAGTCAGCATCCAGGCAAAATGAAAGCGGGGTCTGAGCTGTTTGACCCTTGCTCTTCCATCTTGCTCCAGTCCCAGGGGAACAGCTTCTGTTTGGTCGACAGTAAACTAGAACTGTCCTGCGTCCCAGGTGGCCTTCCAAAGGCTCCTTTGCTTCCCACTTCCCACCGGGCTGGGCCTAAGAAAACCAGCAGGGTCTCCCGCTCGGAAGAGCCACCGCTCCTGATCAGGGCCACAGGTGAGAGCCGGAGGGGAAGCTCTGGGAGTCTCTCTGGACGCAGGTGTTCAAGGATCCGCGTCAACACGCTCACGGAAACTGCCACATAATGCATACAGAGTCTAAGAAGAGGAGAGAGAAAAACTGCCACCGGAAAAATGAGTTCCTGGCAGGGTGGGCTGGGATGGGAGTAAAGACAGAAAACTGTACTTGAACAACAATTAAAATAAAAAAAAAACCATGTTATTAAAAAAAGAAAAATGAGTTCCCTTTTCACCAAGCTGAAAACCTCGGTTTAAACGTCTAAGGAATGTTGTCACGTCATCTGATTGATGAGTATGCTCTATCTCATCCCCTATGTTGACTACATACTTAATATTTAAACATCGCTGTTCATTTCCTTGGAAATTCCCAAAGAATTGTGTATTTGTTTAAAAGAACAATTATTATGAAACTGAGATTTTGTGTGAAGAAATTTACGGTTGTCCCCATTAAATTTGAAGTTTATATGTTTCTTTCCATTTCCTGTCCCCTTGGCCTGGGCCCCCTGCAGGACGTGGTCTGTGCTTGGAACCCTGTCTCCAGACGAGCTCCCAGGTGCCTGGTCCTCAGGACTTCCTCCTCGCTGCTTCGCCCAGCTCACCGATGGCTCCTGACCAGGGCGCCACGGTCCCGCAGACCTAAGGGTCCTTGCGCTCCCCCTTCTGTAACTAGCATTTGCTTTTATGTTTTTGTTTGTTTCCCCTACTTTTGTAAATTCCATGAGAGCACTGTGCATTCAATTCTGACCACGAGGCTTGGGATTTCTTTTTAAGTACTTGTCAAATCCCATAATTAAAATGCACCGTATTAAAATATAAACATATGACCTCAATTTAAATACTTTTAAATCATTTTATAAAATTGAATGATATATATTTGTGGGACACAGGAATACTCACTAAGTAGACCACTTGACACTTCCTATATGTTCCTACTTTTATTTAAGATAACATGCATGTATTAACACCCAATGTTGGTCATGTGGTGCAACTCACGGCTGCAATTTATTTGCCTTCAAGCTTGGATTGGTGAAATGGAATGGTATTGGATAAGATGGCAAAGTGATTATGCTTTCAGTGCTTGTATTACATCATCGCTGGGCACGAGAGGGGCCGTTCATGCTCAAGTGAACACTCAGCTCCCTGAGAAACAGGGTGGGGGGCTGCAGACTGTAGAGACCCACAATTAAACCTGCTTGCATCTCTAGTGACTATTAATTATAAATGTGACATTCTCAAGGTCACTACGGAGGGTTGACAATTGAACCGTACTTGACACCCTGTTTCAGTTGAGATGACAACATTTAAATTAAAGTCTATACTTGAAATGCCATATGACAAAGCATCACTGGGACGGGATGTAACAGGTCTTTCCAGCTGACCAGAAACTTCTGGGTAGAAGTGCATAAGAGAGCCCAAGCCATCACCCTGGACACACCATCGGGAGGGGAGGCCCCGAGGGACATAATTAACATCCCTGGGTTCCACTTTCCTATGCATGAAAAGAAAATAAATGAACAGTTCTTACCATCTAGGCTGATTATGAGGCATAAGTGAGTTATAATTTATTAAGTCCTTAGAACTCTGTTGAGTTCTCAGCAAGTATATGTTATACTAAACAATGTGTATCTGTCTTTCTTGGGAGTAAAATATTGAGATATTCATAAACCAGGACAAACCCACCAAAATAGATATGACATGTTGTCCAGAGGTTGCCAGCCTCTGTGAACAATGTCATTTAGCTCAGTCACAAGGAAAACTGGCCTCGGGAGTAAGGAGCAAGTCTTTTGGGGTTATTTGCATACATGTCAGGTCAAATGCAAAAACAGCCCGCACTTCCAAATGTCATTATTTTCTGTTTTCTCTCTCCCACCTCTCCAGAATACTTTTACTTTGTAGCCTTGAAGCCTGTTTTCGGAGGCAAATGATGCTATATTTGGGAAAATCTTGAAATGAATGTTATAAACTATTAATATGATTAGATTTAAATGGAAAGAATACACAGAAATGGAATGAGAGAGCAGAGGGTTTAAAATATTATTTAAAAAATAATAGCATCCTTGTCCACACATTCCGTATCTCCAAAGCTACTGGAGAGCCCCACGGAGGTTGCTATGGCGAGAGAGGTCGAGAGTTCAGGTTTCCTTGGAAGCGATCCAGAGCGGGTTTTCTGTCAAAACGCCGTGCCCATCATCACGAGGTAACTGAGACAGTGTGATGAGCAACTGAATTCCCTATGTTATCGCATCCGATACGGAAATGATTTTGCCAGTTGCCTTTGCAATGCTAATTTTCTGAGAGAGAACTTAGTTCCCTTATACTTTACTTGAATAAATACTGATTTGAAGCTGTCTCCAGTGGGAAAACCAGCAGGGTCTGGTTTTCATAAGCTGCGTTACATCTTAGAGACAAGGTTCCTCGGTGCTCACAGGAGACTGTTTTCACACTGTCTCTACAAAACCACGCAGGCACTGTCGCCAAAAGTACACATCAATGGTCCAGAAATTGTCAGGAACGTTTGGAGGAAAGAGGTCAACCTCCATTAAATTGAAAAGTATCATAGCAGTCAGTCTGGGGAAGACGGAGGATAAAGAAAGTGAGAGATACTTGAGGTGGATTTGTTTCTACTGGGACCAGTAGTGAACGGCCTTCAAAAACAGCAGCAATGGCGATAACAATGGTATATACTGCTCATCTTTCATTAAAAATGGGAAAGCAGAGGCACTGAGCAGGTATGATTACTTAAAATCAGACAGATATTAAATAGCAGAACCAAGATTCAAACCCATGCTCACTCCACAGCTTCTGAGCAATACCACGTTCCAAGCTGCCACCGCCAAGTGCCATCCAGGGGACAGGAGAACGGGGGACAGTTGGCAAGAACAGCTACTACGCTGGTAGGCTCTGTGATGAGTAACAGCAAGTTCTGAAATTGACTTGCCAATGTCTCCGTTTCTAGTTCTCTCAATTCACCCCTGAGAGCGAGGATGAGGGGAAACTGAGTCAATTGTTGATATTCAACCGACTTACCGCAGGGGCACATTTTGAGACCTTGTAGACGTGGAAAGCACAGGCACGTGGACTTAACGTAGATGCGTGTGTGGTCTAAACAGCATCATAGACACAAGGCACAGAGACAGTTTGACAGAATCAGATTCAATGTCAGGTGGAACAAGGAAGCCGCGTGGCAAGGTAGGATGAAGAAAGCAGTATCTCCTGTGGAGAGGAATGAAAGTGCTCATTGGACGAGAAGTGTCCGTTTGTTTAGAGAGCAGATATCCTGAGACTAATAATTGTTAGGGACTGTGAAGACAAAGGTGTCAGCCGAGGCGAGGTATTTGAGAACACCCCACACGTTACTAGACCTGAAGTTCCCGAGCACAGAACGATCACACGTGGGTATGTTTGAGTTCAGGTGCGGGTCACGGGTAGTTAGACGCCAAGGGATTGAGACACTAAGCCTTTGTGTTGTGGCCGTGAGCGCTAAATCTCCTGCAATAAAAAAAGTAACTGCATAGAAGGAGAAAGGGAGACATTGGAGTTACCAGTGTTTGTCAATGAGTGACAGGGAGGAACCTCGGGCTGGAGATATGACATTAAAGTGGATAAGTAGGCACTAGATTTAAATAAAGTGGCCGAGAGGCATGCGGACAGTGGAGATTTGGAGTTCATTAACTTTTCTGGGCACACAGAGAAGCAAGAGTCACAAAATATTAGCCGTGTTTAAAAGTAGAAGCTATAAGGCTTTGTAACCTTATATTCGTTATTAGGAGAAAGAAAGTCCAAGGTGACTCAGGCATGAAAAAGAAGGATGATTATGTCAAAGTCATTGAGCTCTTCTGTATTTTTTTTTCCATTGGGGTTTTGGGAAAGAATTCACCTACATATTAATAGCCAATGTGCTGCTGTCAGAAACGGGTTGAACATTCCTGAGTCAGGACTCCCGGCTCTGCGGTGCCGTCCCGGTCACCACCGGCATCAGACCTGAATAATTTCCGGGCCTTTCCCAATGGACTGCTTGGTCAGGGAGAGCAGAGACCTGACAGTTTCCTCTTGTTTTGTTTAAATAACGATGCCTGACACCTTGTTTGACAAGGGGAGGGTTAAGTGACTATTGGGATGGGAGGCTGGGAGGGAGGGAGGGAGGGAGGGAGGGAGGAAAGGAAGGAGCGAGGGAGGGAGGGGAAGTTTGTTCATTGTGCTATCCTCTTCATTTCTGTCAGTGGTGAAAGGAGGGGAAATGCATGTACATGAACTAATTGGACAAGGTAGGATACAACGTTAGTGTACACGAAGTTTCGTTCAATACGATAAAAATTAAACATTTAAATATTTTATATTTTAGCTCTGCTTGCCAAAATATTTGCTCGAAGTGAATTATGACTACCACAGGGTACTAGGGTAGGGTGGAAACTCTTCACTCAAGATGTCCAGAGAACAACTATGTCTCTCTGCCTACAATTAAAAAGAGAAACTCCAAAGGGAGAATCATTACTGCCCTTGAAGTTCCAGATAGCTGAGACTTCGTGGCTTACACTGTCCTCAGGCTTCTCGAAGCAGTTCTATCCACTAGAAACTTATAGAAAAAAAAAGAAAAAGAGAGAACTCTAATTTGTTATCAGTGTTAAGTGCTTTGATATATGACCTTCAAATCAGATTTCCTTTTGAAGGGAGAGCAGGCAGAGAAAAATCAAACAGACACCTTAGATAAGGGGTTGTTGAGAAAAATGAAATAAATGAAAGGGAGTGCATACAGTTTACCAAGCCCGCTGCAGGGTGTTGCGCTTGTATTCTTGTGGAGCCTTTGCTATCAGATGACCGACCCCAGTTTGCATGTCATTCCTCAGGGGCAGTGAAAATACCCCATCAGTCATTTCAGAACGCAGTGATTGATCAGTGAGTAATTGAATTCACAAAGACAAGACATAATCTTTGTTCATTGCAATACTTGATGCCCAGTCAAAATAGTTCTTTCAACTGATTTTTAAATGTTATTGTCACTTATCCACTCTAGCACAGGGCTGAAGGGCATTGGAAAGGATATTTCAGTGAGCAACTGGCTAGCGGGACGTGACGGCCAAAGAAACAATAATTCTCTTTTGACGAAAAGACATTTTGACATAAAGAGATATTCTGTATTAGCTGGGGATTTGATGAGTTAAAACAATGATATCTATAGTCACCGGGGATTTGGGAACAGCTGCATGCACTGATTTGTGGGGCCTTTATGTGTATGCAGCGTTTCTGTTCCTCGCCCTGAAGTATAAAAGTCGCCACACTGTACGCACGCCTTCCATGACGGCAGCCTCGCGTGGGCCCCTGGCTGGAACTCCAGCTCTGGGAGGGCTGTTGAGTGTGCCGCTGCACGGCAGCCCTTTCCTTTCAGCCGCTTGTTTCCATTCATTTATATCTAAACCTTCATTCTTGTCTTCTCTTATTCTGAGTTGTTTTTTTCCCTCTTTCCTTTTTCTTTTATTTTTTCATTCCTTACAAATTAAATATCTCAGGGGCCTTTGAGAATTTTGAAATTGTCTTTCCAACCAACAGCAGTGCTAAATGAAAGTCCGCCCTTCGGCGGAGGGGTTGCACTGTAAGCAAGCCATCTGCTGAAACTCAGTGATGCAGCGATGCTCTGGGGGAGCCCTGATGCCCAGTGACTCCTTCCCACCCCCATGGCCCTCGTGAACGTGTCATCACCAGACCGTTCTACCTTCTAGCACTCTGCTGGGTGTGCTCGTCCGTAACCTGGTGTGCGCTCTGAGGCTCGGCACACAGTCACTAAGTCACCTAAAAATCTGTGTAGACCTGAACAGGAAACACAAATGATAGGTCTTCAAGAGGGTGGCAAGGATCCCTTGATCAAAAGCCTAAAAACAAACTTACATGTAATTTTCTGTGAGTCATTTTTTTAAAGACCCAATAAACTAAAGCATAGGCTGGGAGACTGACGGGGGTTACAAAACCTCCTCCTGGAAAACATGGCTCCAAAGTCAAGCCTTACCCTCTGTTAATGTAGATGTTGATGTCCAGGGTGGGATTTTCTGAAAATCACCCAAGACCTAAGCTACACAACTTACCCGCTTTAGTGATCACCGATGCCTCTGAAAAGGCGGCATTTTGTACTCGCTACTTTGACTTCACTATTTGAGCAAAACCACTGACTGTTAGGGTCACCAAATCTAGGTACGTATTTTTAATAACTGTCCCTCAACGAGTTCTCACAATAACATGGAATAACTACAGAGAACTTACAATGCACGACCCACCAAAAAGTTCATTCAAGCGTACATGCAAATGTAAGTCATACCCTAGTATGGTGATGAACACTCATTTGGTATTATGATGAACTAAAATTTGTCAGACCAGAGCAACCGATTTTTATGAATTCTGACTTTTTAGTGCTTCCTTCAGGCCAGAAGAAAAAAATAACAGGGTAACATGAGAAATATTTATTTTTGAAGATACACAAATGCAAGTCTGTGAACTACAATACGAAAAATGTGCATGTACAATTCTTACCCAGGCTGATTGTCTTAGAGACAGTTATCCCAATCCTGAAATAAAATGACACGAAGGGAAAAACAGATCAGAGTCACTTGAAGTACAAGAGAAGGTCTAGTCACCTGATGTCACTTCTATCCTGATGGCAGTTAGGGTGACAGGGACCGGACAGGGCAGTGCCAGCAACCATTGCAGCTAGGACAAAGCAGGCCAGAAGGTACACCACACCAGAACAAGGCACCCCAGTGCATTCTCCATACTCTTCGTCTTAAAGGTGTGTGAAGTACAGCTGTGGGGAGTTTCATCACTGTGCGCGTGTGGAAGCCCAGGGGCAGAAACACCGTCCAGCATCAGAGTTCTACAATCACTGGGATCCTGTGGCAACACAGGAAGGACTGTACCAGGACTACCGTTGCTTCTTGCAACAGTGGGGGCCGGGGATGAGACAAATCTCTGTTTCTCTCCCTCTCTCCCTCTCTCCCCCTCTCTCTCTACTATTTTAAAGTCAATGTTCACTTAAAATCATATATGAAAGCAACCATAACTTACTGAGCAGGCGTTTGCTGGGCCCCGTGCTAAAGACCTGTCGTGCACTCACTCACTCAGTCTCCAAGAGAAGCCTGTGAGGTATTGGTGCTCCCACTCCCTTCATTAGCTTAGACTTACTACTGTTTGAAATGAACAGTAATAATGGTGCCCCGACAAAGTCTAAATGAGACTGCGTAGCTGATGGGAGAAAGCAAGGAATGGCTGTCATGCATCAGTCTCTGCATTTAATCCTCACATTTGACTAACTTCACATTTAAAGGCGGGTATTGAAATACTTTCCTTTCATTTACACCTCACTCCAAGTCCAAATTTTGGTTTCTCTGTTACAAGTCCACGTTGTCCCAATGTGGAAATGTTACAAAACAAGTTTTTGATTATGACTCCATCAGACTGATAAGTGCATTTAAAAGGGGGAAATGGAGAATATCAAAGTGAAAAATTGGACCACTCAAAATTTTAATTTTTTGTTGGTCTGGCACACTTTAATTTAGCTAACACTATTCTCTGAATATCTATGTACGGAACCAAACTATTTTTAAATGCTAATATTTTCTTAGAAAATCAATAAAGTTACCTACATATAAATTACTTTCATTCTCTTTTTTATTGTTTTAATTCTGTGTAGCTTTTCTTGTACAGAAACTCCATAGAGTCCTAAAAAATTGCCCCAATTGTACACTGAAAGTACAATTTTGATATGTAAGTGCACTTAAAGAATATTTTATTGCTGGTGCTGGATTTATTTTGCCAATTAAACACCTCTATTATTCTTGTAATCTTCAAAAGTGCAATGTTGGTGTGATTTCTCTAAAGAAAAAAGAGGAAGAAAAGAAGGAGGAAGGAAGGGAGGGAGGGAAATAAAAAGTACAAGTATTTATACAAAGAAGAGTTGACTGTCATTTGCTTGGGTTTTTTTTTTAAGAACACAATTCACAGGTAAGTCTAGTAGTCACGTGGTACCTACATAACGCTAGGCTGGCTGGTCAGGAAAGCAAATGCTAGCATTACAAAAAGCAATCTGGAAACCAGTATTTTACCACTGGATGCTCTGTCATTTATAGAGAGAATACATGGGCTGGTTGTGTGTAGAATATATTCTGAGTGGTGAGGACTGAAACTGTCCCACACGCACAGAATAGTGTCCTTTGAGAAAAAAGAAAAAAAAAAGCTTTGTATCTATGAGCAACTGATGCTTATGCAGAAGAAAAGCAAAACTTTCCATCACTGGGCAAAGACATATAAGCTCAGGGTAGTGTTGAAGTTCTGGAGTTCTTTATTTTTCATGGATTTATTTTTGATGCAGTAAGCCCAGTTGCCTAATAATTCAGTATACTGGACACATTATTTGCCCCTGCAATCAGAGCTTGCCATTGAGCTAACATTTGGGGATTATCTTTGTAAAAGGCTAATTCTTTAGCCTCTGCAGGAAAATGACCAGTTCTCCCATTCAGTGGTTCCACGGTGAAGAAGCAATATGTTCCTGTAAAGTCAGTCATGAGCAAATTTATTCAGAATCAGTCAAATCGAGTAAGTCATACTTTGGTCAAACTGCATAGTGAATTCCCATTACCCATTCTTTTTCATCGAGGGTACAAAAAGTAATCTAGACAAAACTAAAATGAAAATGGTACAAATTTGAAACCTCTGTTTTACAAGAGAAGGAATAGCTACCATGTGAAATGAAAGCTTGGAAGCTTTCTCTTAGCCTTGGTCTTCCAAGGAATGCTCCCAGACAGGTGAACTTGGGGGGATTCTTAGGGAGTGAGGCTGACGGCACCAGATCCATTTTGCTCCCCCGAGCACGGGGAATGAGTATGTTGTTTTTCAAGAATACTGCTGAGCTGGGAGAGCAGCAGGATGGGACAAAGGATGCTAAAATGCCCCAACGCTCACTGTTCTAAATGAAATTCAGCTCATATCTGAACTAAATGTTCTCATGTTGTTACATACCTTTAGGGAATTTCCAGAGTATTCAATAGGTTGATTCTGAATTTTTTTTGCTATTTATTGTTGTTTTTACAGAGGGGCGAATGTTCAGAGGTTCTTACTCTGCTACTTTACTTATATATTTTTTTATTAATTGTTCTTCAAGTACAGTTTTCTGCTTCCCCCCCACACCCCAGCCCAACACCCCAGCCCTCTCCACCTCCCCCATTTCCACCCCCACTGATGTTGTCCACGTGTCCTTTATAACTGTTCCTGCAAACCCCTCACACTAATTTTTTTTGAAGTTAGTAAACTGACATTTTGGATAGATCATCTGCTGCTTTGCCTTCACTGTAAACTTTCAGTGAGCCGGAACGTATTTCTCAGTCTCTCCCAGAACAGTGCTGGGGCCAGTTTCCACTTAAATTTGTCTACAAGCAAACTAATAATATCTTCCCTATGAAGGCAAAGTCTTGGTGGCTTTGTCTACTGGTTAAAGACTTCTAAGTGACATCAGAAGGACATGTAAATATTAGCTTTCAAATGTGGGTTATATGCAAATAAACATGGCTGTATTGTATGCTGAATGAACTCTGATATCTTCTGACTTTTCTATCAAGGAAAATTTTGGATTTTGTGAAAACAAAGTGAAATTAATGTGTGTGTTGGGTTAAAAAGTAAGGTCTTAGACACTCTGTTGGTTTCCTTGTTATTGATTCTTGTAATAAATGACATATTTACCAGTATTTGACCCACAAGGTAACTACTGCTATTTATTACCTCTTAGATCAGAGAAATTCTAACTATAAAATATTTTAAACTCATGTAAATGAAGGTTTCACATTATTTTGAAGCATGATATATTTATCAAACAACAAAAAATATCCATTCCACTCAAATGTTTATTTCTAACTTTTTAATAACCATAGCAATATTTTAAATATAATTTTATACGTAATTCAGGTCTTCATAACAACTAATAACTTACTTCAATCATGAGAATGGATATGTATTTATGCTCCTATGCCTATAGCCTTAGAATAAGTTTTGAAATCACTGTATGTAGCTCACACACATTATTTTCATCTGGCCAGCTTTGTCTTGGAAATAACATTTTAAAGGTTATTCAAATGAATTATTAACACACATGAAGAAGCATATAAAGTCTATTTGCAAAGATCAACTCTGCAGCCTGGCTTATAAGTGCACAATCGATAAAGAGGGGGGACGGGGCGAGGACCCTCAAAGTCAGCCGACGGGCAGCATCGACGGATGCGGGTCAGAAAGGTACAGTGTCAACAGCAAACAGTCAGAACGGTTGTTCACAGTGAAGAAAAGTCTCCTGGAAATGGCACCTGAGAGAGAATTCTCAGATTCCTTATTGAGTCATAGGAATTACTTATCGGTGGGGCTCGTTTCCAAACCACAATAAAACAGAGCGGGATGAAGCACTTTCAATGGCTCTCCCAGACAGACACAGAGCATGTGCTGTGCCCCCAGCACGAACCCCGCGGTCCTGGATTAACGTGCACAACAACATTCCTATCTGCAAATGCATGAGCGTGAAAAGCAGGAAGCCTCTCTTTCCAGACTTTCCTTTCAATAAAACAATGTGAAATTAGAATTGGCTTCCACCCAATACAATTTTAATTGTTAGCTTTATTTTTCAGTACTGAGGTTTGATAATAAAAAAGTAGTAGTCATTTAGAAATCTCCCTAAATAATTCCTCTTCCTGACTATCTGTGCCTCTCTCTCCACGGCTTCCTACCACTTGGCTGTCTTGCTTTATAAACACGTACCATTGTACCCTGCCCCTGCCCGACCTGGTCTTCCCACTCCCCCTCCTAAATCATACCCAGCCTTCCATTACTGTATTTTGCTGTGTGTAATGTACACCCATGGTTTTGTGTGCACTATACACGGGGTTATTATTATACCCACAGTATGTAATCATTATACCCATGTATAATTCATATCCTTGTTTTTCCCTCAGAAATTTGGGCAAAAAAAATGTGCATTATATACAACAAAATAAAGGTAATACTTTTGTCCTATCTGCTCCGTGAACCGGCTCCATTCCCTCCATCAGGTACGACCCCTCCATTGTTTAAACTTCTGTACAGACTCACTATTTTCTAAGAGTCTAGAGAGATCTCCAGTCCCTCACTAAGACAAGGGTGCATCCCTCTCCTCAAACACCAACTGTCATCCCCTGCTGAGCAAGGCAGCGGGCGCATCCATAAAACGTTCAGTTATGTTAGTCTGCTCTTGCAACTTAAGCGCGGGTCTCACGTCCTCTCCTCCTTCCCCTGGTCTCAGAAAGGACAAGTCCACACTTTTCCACATAAATAATCTGGAATCTTGACACCAATCCACTTACACGAGTCAAGTCAGCCTGCCAACACATTGTAGTTACAGTCTTTAGAACCCCAGAATGTTATGTTATTTGGAAATAGTGTTGTTACAGGTGTAATTAGCTAAGGTGAGGTCAGCCTGGAGGTGAGTGGTCCCTAATTCAATAGAACTGCTGTTCTTTTTTTTTCACATAAAGATTTTATTCATTCACTTTAGAGAGAGGGGAAAGGAGGGAGAAAGAGAGGGAGAGAAACATCAATGTGTGGTTGCCTCTCATGCCCTACCTCCTGGGTACCTAGCCCACAACCCAGGCATGTGCCCTGACTGGGAATCAATCCAGTGACCCTTTGGTTGGCAGGCCCATGCTCAATCCACTGCACCACACCAGCCAGGGCAATGAGTGCTCTTTGTATGCCATGAAAATTGATACACTTGAATATGCTGACAGCATACGAGAAACACATGTGGAGTTAGCTCTGGGGCCGAGCAGCAGCAGAGGCTGCAAAAGGGATGAATAAACTGTTGGCAAAGGCAGGAAAAACAGTGTGAAAATTTCCTATGCAAGTTTGCATAAGAAGTAATCTTATCATCTAATAACAATATGCTTCAGCCAATTGTTTGCTCCAGCAATTTGGGAAGAGCCACTCAAGAATTTGTTGATTCACTTGTGGATGTGTCCTGGCAAAAGGTTGAGAGTGTCATTCATTCGGTGTAGCTCTACGTGATCAGGTAAGAGAAGGGAGACACCAATTAACAAGAAACTGCTCCATTTGCAAACCAAATGTAAAGAAAACACAAAAGCAATGAGAGCTATTCAGCTGAGGACTGAAAACAATTTTTTTTCATCTTCAATCTTTACATCAGCAAAAGATCATCAAAGTAAAGTATAACCTAGACACATAGATCAAATAAAATGTGTGGTCTGAGACTCAAAGATTCTTTTCTAAGATTCTTGAAACCTTGCAGCGGAACCGGGTTGACCTTCTCAGCGGGGCAAAGGAACAGCTCAGATTCTTCAGGGTCTTATCTGCAGACAGCAGGCATGACTACACTGGTTATTACAGACCCGCCTTGAAGAGAATTATGAATGCGTATTTGGGGGCATGAAGTGTGAAGTGAATCCAGTTCAGATTCATGCAGTGCTGAAAAGGGGTTTAGGTGTATTCCACTAGCAAACAGACCAGCAGATTGTACGAAGAGACTGGCAGACTTCAAAATTTAAAAATAAATCTCAAGGCCTCCAATCTGTTCATGGGCAAAAAGCAAAATGAATTATTTATTCAGGTGTGAACACTGATGGAAAATTAATTATGTAATAAGAAAGACAGGCCTGCAGCCTGGGCCCCCTGAGGTCTGGGCTCTAAGATCTCAGAGAGTGGAGAAAGATGTGCAGAGGTGAGAGGCTACCTTTTATATACAAAAAGAATGCTTTTGTATTTTTAAAAAGTTATAAAAATAGAGAAATAGAAACTATATCCAGCAGACATATACCCTAGAGACTCTACCAAAAACTATGAGAATGAATAAATGAATCCATAAAGTAGCATGATACAAAATCAATATATGGAAGTCTGTTTAATTTCTGTACATCAATAATGAATAATCAGAAAGAAAAGTTATAAAAACTTCTAATTATAATTGCATGCAAAAGCATGAAATATCTTGGAGTAGTATTAACCAAAAAAGTACAAGACATACTTGGATAATTATGAGACATTGAAAAAATAAAATGAAAAGAATGAAAATAAATGGAAGGATATACCATGTTCATGGATTGGCAGGATTACTATGTTAAAATGTCTTTACTATGTAAAGCAATATGCAGATTCAATACAATTCATATTAAAATACCAATGGCATTCTTTCCAGAGCTAGAACAACTGTTCCAAAGATTCATATAGAACCGAAAAAGACCTCAAAAAACTACAGAAATCTTGAAGGAAGAACAAAGTGGAAATATCATGAACTCCAATTCAAACTATACTACAAAGCTACAATGATCAAAACAGCATAACATAGGCATAAAAGCAGAGACGGAGATCAATGAAAGAAAATACAGAGCCCAGAAATAAATCTTTGCTTATTCAGTCAATTAACCTACACAAAGGAGGCCAGCATACACAATAGAATGATGACAGTCTCTTCAAATAAGTGGTATTAGAATAAAAAGCTTAATAGGTCCATGCAAAAAAAAAAAAAAGAAATTAGACCTATTTTTACATCACACACAAAAGTAAACTCATGATGAATTAAAACTTAAATGCAAAGCCATAAACCCTAAAATTCCTAGAGGAAAATATAGGCAGTGAAGTCTCTGACTTCGCTCTTAACAATATCTATTTGGGTATGGCTCCTCGAGCAGGAGTGTCCAAAAATAAACAGATGGGTCTACAGCAAACTGAAAAGGTTTCCTACAGCAAGGGAAACCATCAACCAAACCAACCTGTTCAATGGAAGATATTTGCCAAGGATAAATCAAGTAAAGTGGTGAACACGCAATCCAATGTACAGATGACGTATTATAGAATTGTATCCTTGAAACTTATATATTTTTATGAACTAATGTCACCCCAGTATATTTAATTATAACTTTAAAAAATGCCCTGGCTGGTATAGCTCAGAGGATTGAGTGTGGGCCTGCAAATCAAAGGGTCACCAGTTCCATTCCCAGTCTAGGGCACATGTCTGGACTGCAGGCCAGGTCCCCAGTAGGGGGCGCATGAGAGGCAACCACACATTGATGTTTCTCCCTCTCTTTCTCCCTCCCTTCCCCTCTCTAAAAATAAATAAATAAAATCTTTCAAAAATTAAATTAAAACTTAAAATATCCATATATGTGGAATGTACATATATAGAGAGTATATATATGGAATATACATACACACACACACACACACACACACACACACACACATATATATATATATATATGGAACTCATATAATTTAACACCAATGAAATAAATAATCCATTAAAAATGAGCAGAGGACTGAATAGACATTTCTCCAAAGAGAATATACAGGTGGACACAGACATATGACAAGACATTCAACATCATTAATCACCAAGGGACTGCAAATCAAAACTACAGTAAGATTTCATCTCACGCCTGTCAGAATGGCTATTATAAAAAAAATTATAATTTAGAGTAGTGAACAAGAAACCTTCCTACACAATCAGTGTAATTGTAATTAGGTGCAGCCACTATGGACAGCAATATGTATATTCCTCAAAAAATGAAAAATAGAACTGCCCAGAAATTTCACTTCTGGTTTTTTAGCTTAAGAAACCCCAAGACTATAATTAGAAAAGATAAATGTATTAAACCCCATATGTATTGCAGCATTATTTCTGATAGCCCAGATATAGAAGCAACCTAGGTGTGCATTAACAGATGAATGGACAAAGAGGATGTGATTTATATTACGTGATTTACATCACACAGCCATGGAAAAGAATGAGATATTTCCATTTGTGACAACATGAATGAACATAAAGGGTATTCTGCTAGGCACAATAAGTTAGATTGAGAAAGACATATACTGAATTGTTTCACTAATATGTGGGATCTAATAAAACAGATGAATAAACCATATAAAAAATAAAACCAGAGGGATCCATAGAGAAGGGGCTGATGGTGGACAAGGGGGAGGGGGTAGAGAATGGGTAATATTGTTTAAAAAGTGTAAAATTTACTATGTAGACTTTCGCAGAAAACGTTTGTTGAATCCTGACCCCGGAAGTCGTAGCTGCATGGAACTAAAGAGCATCAAGCTGGGTTTACTCCCCTGGAGAAGAATCAAGCCCTTTAAACAGGGGCGTTATCTCCCACAAGAACACAGAGTTCTGGAAACAGCTACCAAGTTATATTCCGGAATTGCTACGGGTCAGCTGTGGGTGTGAACCTCTAACTTACTTGTCTGAAAGAAAGTGTTTGTGTTCCTTTTGCTGCCTCTGTTTCCCGTGTCTGGAGGCAGACAAACACGGTATTTTGTTTAGATCTCTCTGGCACGATAGCAGCTTTTTTCCAAGATGAAGGCCATGCAGTAGGTTTTTGGGAAGTGCATGTTGTGAGACCTTTGCTCTTATTCACAGTTTAATACAGGGAGGGGAAAGAGTAGGCTTACCATTTTTCATATGGAAAATAATACAACAATTAATAAAGTACAATATAAGGATAAACTCTGTGTTTCGTGTACTCACAACGGTGAACCTACTTTTGCCCGACCCTGTATGAACACAATATGAAAACCTCAAGTGAAAGTTTTCCCTGACATTCTAAGTATGGTATACCATTTTCAAATTTTATATGCTTGTCATGGTGTTTTTAACTTACTTCTCAAGATCATAAAAAGATTCAAAGAGCGTTGTCTTCTATCTTAGCTAATCTTGGCAGTAGTGGAAAAACAAAATATATTTAATGAAAATAAGAGTTAGCATGAATAAAAATACACAAATGTGTGTGTGAGAGAAAGAGAAAGACGAAAACAGACAGAGTCAGGGGCAGGTGGACAGAGGAAATCAGAACACGTTTGCTCAAATAGCAACGATGGGCGATGCTTCTCTTCCTGCCTCTGTCCCCCGTGGGGTTCCCACGCACGGCTGAGTCTCAGGCTGCCCGTCTTATTGTCATCCAGCAAGGCGATATAACGGGCTTTGTCAACGAGACGCAACGTAAGTACGCTCTGAAGGTTTCTATGAAACTGACGCTTCTGACACAAAGAGAGAGATTACCATCCTTAGGTTTCCTCTTTTTCCTGCCAGGACTGTGCACATAAGCCTGGGGATGGACTCACCTATCGTAACCATAACACAAAAAAAACACGAGGAAAAGCCGACTCAGCAAGTCTGATAGGCCAGGATGAAAATGCCTGGCCTTCCGGAGGCTGTGTGGAGGAGATGAACCAATACGGAAACTGCCTGGCCCTGGTACTGAGGGCGGGGGGGGGGGGGGGTCACCTATTTGTTTGTTCTGCTTCTAGGCAGGTGTTTCAAAAAAATAACTTTCAATGAAATGCATTTCTTACTTATGCATATATTCAGAGAGAAAATCATTGGGCATTGGTCCTTGTTTTTATTCTTCAACCCAGTGAAAGTGACAGCCGCCTTGGGGAACATATTAAGCAGAAAGCACATATCTGTTGGCCCTCCTTTTCTTCTGTTTGAAATAGCTTATGTATGCTCCACAAGTATAGCTTTCCATCAGGTCACCTGATTAATTCAGGCTATCCATCCCCGCTCTACTCTCCTGCGTTCCACCTCTGCTCAGACCCGATGTTGCCCAAGTCAATAAATATCTCTCCTATTGCATTTTTCTCACCTTAAATCTTTAAAAGAACCTAATTCAGGTTGTTTTCTCAGTTCCCATACCTGGTCTTCCAACAGATTGTGTTTTCTGTTCTGCCTGCCTTTGGAGACCATGCCATTCTATTCTCCATCGCCCGCGTTGTGAACGGCTGGACTCAACCCCTAATTACACCTTTTTGTCTCTACTCTTCACTCACACAGCGTTGCTCAGAGATGTGATCCTTTTCACGACCTGAATCAGGCAGGAGCACCGCCCTACCGCCAGCCTCGCTGCTGCTTTCCTTCAGGTGAGCTGCATTTCCTGCCACCTGTCCATGGGCTGTCACACCTTACACGGTGCGGCCCCACCAGCCCCTGCCTCCTTAGTCATTCCGCTCCGATCTGTCCGCTTGCCCCGTCGGTCTCTTGGCACGCCATGCAGACTCTGACGGAGAGGATTCAGGGAAGAACGGGGGGCGTCGCTCCAATGCAGCACATTTTGTGTGTGTGTGTGTGGAAAAACAAAGGTGAAGGAAAGGAGATTCCATGTGCAACTAGGTGGCTCTTAATGCCATCACTGGAAATAAATACTACATTCCATCCGTGACAGAAGGTCCCGTAATAAACTGCATAGAATTTCGGAGTCGAAGGTGACTGCCAATATCATTTAATATGATCACTTCAGGTAATCTAGCCCCACCTATTACAGTATTTGTTCAATAAACTTGACCTTCAGAGCAGTTTATGTTCACAGAGAATTGAGCAGAAGAAATGATGTTCCCGTATACCCGCTTCCCCCGGTTACTATTTCTCCTATTATTAAAATCCTGTATTCATGTACCCATTTGCTATAATCAATGAGGCAATATTGACCCCATGTCATTCACTGAAGTCTGCAGTTAATGTCAGGATTCATCTGAGCATTACACAGTTCCATCAGTTTTGAGAAATCAGTAACGTTATGAGTTCAATCACTAGAGTCTCCTGTGCCCCACTGTTCATCAGTTTGTCACCAACTGTATTAGAAGTTTGTTATGAAATATGTAACGAGTCCTCACACGCATACCCCTGACTATGACACCCCAGGAGAGAAAACATTGCCCCTCTTTGTACCTACGGGGCGAGGGGTGGCACGTGTTAGGTGTTCAGTGAGTACTGGGTAGCTATCAGTGAATTGAAGTGTTGTTATGAAAATTAAGTCAGATCATGCAATATTTCCTTGCAGTTAATTCTCTTTAGAAGACATAAATCCTTTCTAGGAAGAAATCCTGCTTTAAAAATCCTTAGGCACGTGCGATTGTTTGCTGTATGAAGTCTCATAAACGCCACCTAGAAATGAGGGTAAGAATGGCGGTCACGCCTGCAGTGGCATGCAGAGTTCAACGCTCATTGGAGGCAGGGGTGGCAGATGAAAGCTTCACAGTGTTTCGGGGTTATTAGATTAAAGTAGGAAAAAGAGTTATGACCGATCTCATTTTAGTTATATATCACTATGGAAAGCCTTCCGGGAAGTATTTTCTAAAATTTTAAATGAGGTTTTATTAATTAGCTTACTTTACATTTTTTTCCGTGGTGATCAGAAGACAAGTTAATTATATACACATTCTTGTTTACATTAAATTTATGTGACTCAGGGAGTGACATTCTGGACATCCAGGCATAGTCACCATCAAACACTGCTGGCAGTATTTCAGATTAAATACACCGACCGCAGAAGTCACTGAACAAACTTGACGGAGAAGTGCTTTGTTTAGGATTTGGAACATTCCAGTTTCATTTACTTAAGGAAATCTCGTTTCATGGGAGGAAAAAACACACCAGTTTTAATACACACAGGGATATTCTTGATACATTTGCATTAGCAAACATTAACATTGAGATACATTGTGTTTAAATAATTCTTATTGGTTTTAAGATGTTTTATTGGTAAAAGGATACAGAAAGTGTTGTGTCATTTGAAGTTGTACTTTTTTACTGAATTTGTTTATATATTGCTAGTTATGAAGTTTAAACTTATTTCTGACCTATTTGTAAAACTGTTGCCAATTAACCCTTCACACAGTGAACCGAGAACTTGGTTTCAGTACTTAGCCTGAGGTGTGGTTACAGACCCAGCTGTCCCTCAGGCTACAGTTTCCACCTCCCAGATGCAGAGCTGGAGCTCCTTGACCTACTTCCCAGTGAGAACATGCATAGTCCTCAATGTGCTTGTCAATAGCATACTTAAAATGGGTTAACTTTAAAATCTTACCTCCAGGGCTTTACATTTAGAGAAAAGTGTGAACAAAAGATACGTTTCTAAGGGGACACAGGGTGACATGTTCTTTGTAGATATTTTAGCATAATACACAAAATATATAATTTTGCTAAAATTTAATTGATAAGCATTAGTCCAAAGCATAGTTTCCTGCTTCAAACGCCGTGGTCAGAACCATTCCTGCTGTGCTGATACCACAGTCCGTGACCCCCGCTCTCCGGTCTCGGACCGCAAACCAGCCCGTGTTAGAGCCGCCCGGGGTCCTCTGCGCAGGAAATAGCCATCTTTCCCTTTTTCATTTTTATTTTAACTCATGTATAAATCTACTACTTCCTGAATAATCTACATGTCAACTATGGCATTATACCTAAAACGAATATGTAAAAAAGAAAAATATGAAGCAAATCCTCAGGGTGATGAATTTCTTTGTGAACAGTTGCCCTATCAAACGAAAGACGTTCGGTCTGGTCATGTAATTGAGCCCCTACTCGATGAACAGACGGCACAAGGGTCATGATGAGAGCACAGAATTGTACTCAAATAAGATGTTTTTTCCGTCCACGTCTTAGATCTCAATGATGGAATCATCTCTCAGCTTCACAGTTTCATTTTCAGACAAATTGACAGCACAGTCATAATAAATTATGCAATTCAACATTTTTCTCTAATTTTCCAATGACAATCTATAGAAATATTGGTTAAGAGTAGATTTTTACAGATAAAGTGAAAATGTTCACTAAAAAATAGAAGTAAACCAGTATTATATGAAATGAATAAAAAATTTAGTCCTTTTCCTGGGTCTTTCCACAGACCCATACTGTTTGCCTTGTAGGTGAAACCTTAGATATCATTCAAATGAAAACTTACCTTCTTATTGTCCTTAGAGGTCTAATGTAGAAGGGTAACAGAAGGTCAGAGGATAATAAAATTGTAAAATAATTGTTACATAAGTCATCTAGATAAAAAGTTTTAAGAAGTATTACAGACATATATGTGTGTATATCTATATATATATGTAGATATATATGCACTACATATATGTGTAGGTATATAAGCGTATGCATACATACACATATATGTAGATATATATGCACTACATACATATGTAGGTATATAAGAGTATACATCTATACATATATATGTAGATATATATGCACTACATATATATGTAGGTATATAAGGGTGTGCATACATACACATATATGTAGATATATATGCACTACATACATATGTAGGTATATAAGAGTATATACATCTATACATATATATGTAGATACATATGCACTACATATATATGTAGGTATATAAGCGTATGCATACATACACATATATGTAGATATACACACATATATTTTTTAATTGGCCCAGCGGGTTGTCTTCATTGCAGCTGCCACCAAAGTGTAGACTTTGACTGACATTCTCCGGGAAGAGAATCCTGAGAATAGTAATTGAATATTCTGTAACATTGTTCTCTAAGAACTCTTAGCTGTGTTGCGTTTTCTTAGTTTGACATTTTGCAACATCCTACTGTCTTCATTTGCAGGATAGAATTGAAAATGAGTGGGGACTTGGGCAACTTTCCTATGACATCTGCCAATTAAATAAGCAATTGAGATTGGAATTAGTGTACGTTCTGATGCATTAAATAGAAAAAAATTAGAAAATGAAATAGAAACGTGAACAGTTCTCCATCAGCTCCCCGGGAAGGCACATTGCTCTGGGAACTCAGTTCCCCGCCCTGATTTAAATAAGCTGACATAAAGCAAACAGCGATTGGTACAGGCAGTTATAAGAGTAAGGAACGATCGGGTAACTGAGATTAAAAATATGCTCAGCTGTCTTAGCATCCTTCTGCTTTGGGGAAACAAAAACTGTTCCCTCGGAAAACTGAAATCATGAGGCAAGATACAGACTGTACCTAGAAACATTTCTTAACCTTGGAGCTTTCCCTTTAATGCCTCAGGCCGTGGCCGAGCACCCTCTGCAGTGGGTGTGGCAGACCCTGTCACAGGCGAGAAATCAAATTCTTCACTCTCACCAGGCGTCATTTCTGGCTCGTTGACAGAGTTGTGCTGCTTTCCAAAGATCTGGTTTTCTGCATTCTAAAGTGAAAGGGAACAAAATGCTTTCTAAAAATTGCTTATCAAAAGCGATGATAAGACACTGTTACATACCTGTTAGCGTGGCTAAAATGTAAGAACCCGCTAAGACCAGTTGCTGGCTAGTATGCAGAGAAACAGACTTTCCTTCACTACCAGCGGGAAGGCAAAGGGTACATCCACTTCGGACTGAAGTTCTATAGTTTCTTACCAAACTAACCGTCCTCTTATCACGATTCTACACACGTGCTTCTAGATATTTCCCCACATTATTTGGAAATGTGCATCCACAAAAATATTCGCACAGGAATGTAGCTTTACTTATAATCTAAAAAAAAAAAAAAGGAAGCTACCAAGGTGCTCGTCACAGGTGAATGGATAAACAGTAAAACACGACCAAGGTTCCTTGAAAAAAATCTCTGATTCTAGGTCCGGGGCGGCCCGCTAAGCCGTTAACTCAAAGCGTCTTCCACTGCCAGACAGGGCGTGCACATGCGCATGTGGATGGGGATCTGCCACAAAGTCACCAGGGCCATCGGGAAGGGCTGGGGCAATGTTACCTACAAAACAAAGTGGCGTCGGGTTATAACATCCAGTATAGAAATATTTCTATGAAACCAAAATGATGTAAATTATCGTGATGATTAGTTCACGGAGTACAGACAAACTGCCTGGGCAGACAAAATTCCAAATACTTTCCCTAGATTTTCTGTCCTCATGCAAGTGGAGTGCCCCTTCCTGCTCCCCAAGTGTAGGCTTCCAAAACGAAGCTTGAGAAGGGTCGGGGGAGGGGCGCCAAGTGGAGAACCCTGGAAATTACTCCGCACTTGGAGATCAAGGTCGCCATCAACAGCGACGACTCATGTTGACAGCATGTACCCTTCAAGAGTGTGATGAAATTGTGTCCTTACCTTATGATCTCCCTCCCCAAACCCAGGCAGATCACGAAGCAAATATGACCAGTTTTCATTAGAAGGGCACTCTATAAAACGCCTGACCAGCATTCCTCGGAAGTGTCAACATCAATGAGACAACGAAAATCTCAAACGCTGCTACAACCAGGGTGAGAGCACGGAGACAAGACGAAGAAACGGAACTCAGTTTACTGGCTGGGGTCCTGCATGGAAAAAGGCCATTCGGTAAAATCTAAGAACAAGTGAACAGACTGGACTTTGGCTGATAAAAATGTACCAACATTGTTTCACTAATTACAGCGTGTTTACCACGCTGAGTTAAGATGTTAATAATAGAGGGAACTGTGAGGTACTTAGTAAAGTTCTGTAATATTTTCTCCAATTTTTCTGTAAAGCTAAGACTCCCTGAAATGTAAAATTTATTATAAAATGACTACTTCATAAAGCTCTTCTTAATAAAACAAGTGATGTGTGTATTACATAGATGTATTATACATGTATATATAGTATAGGTACATATAACACACACACATATGTGATGTGATATCAGTAATTTAAGAACGACCTGATCTTCAAACCAATGACAATGATGACCTGTCCCTCTGGAGTTCTGCAGACTGGGGCCTGAGTAAAGTCACAAAGCAGGGTGGAGTGACAACATTTAAACAGAGGGAAGCAGGGGTAAGGCAGGGATCAGGAGGAGTCATCAACTCCCACATTTGGGGATTGCCTGGCAGCCCAAGACATGATGATGGCAGTAATGGACCTACCGAAGCTATTAAATGTGAACTTTACTAGGTAATAATGCACATTAAAAATTTAAACTATTGTTCTTCAAATAACACATTCAAATAGCATAACACACATATATGTTATGTTCAGAGTATGTATTTAACGTACCACTGGCAAGCCATTCTTCAAAATCCTCGGAAACATGATTATTGTGCACTGAAATTTCCTTTTAGGCTCTCTCAAAATGCTAGCACACCACCTTGCTGTTCCTTTCCCTGACTTGTTCTCTGCAGAAGCTAGGCCAGCCCTGCATCACTAAGCTTGCCTTCTTCCCTACTCCCCATCTCCACCCCCTGACCCCGGCAACAACCAGACGATTCCCCTGCAATTACCTCGATCGCAGATGGTCAAGTTTGCAAAGGCAAATGTTTTCTATCGTTTTGCTTTTGAGGGGGGACAGGAAGTATATTTTGAAATGTAGGAGCAATTTCATATAATAGCTAGGTCAGAGTTTAATACAAAAATAGTTGCTCAGAACATCTGCAGTCAGATGGTTTGTGATGTCTGGGGTTCACTGTTCAAGGGTGTGACTTGCTTCCACACAGTGCAGGAAAACGGATGGCCAGAGGAAATAATGTTACAGTGAGGACTAACATTTTTACTCCACCCCTCGCTGTCACATCATGGCTCTTTCAGCACCAAGCCGGATGACTCCTACCAGCACCCTTGGCAGGTAATAAATTATAGAAACTCCTTTCTTATGAAATTGCCTTGATAGGAGCAGGACGGTACACATGAACAAAAGGTCAACAGCTGTGCCCACCCACAAAAGATGACATTCACAGTCATCTGTATGATGTCACCGTAGGGTCAGATACAAATAGGATGAAAGCTGCTTTCTGGAACCTAACCTGTCGGTCAGTAACCAAGTGCCTTTGTTTCATCACAACCAGTCACTGGGAACTGAAGCTGATGAGCGGATTTCACTATGGTTTGATTTCACCTGAACGTCTGTGTTTACAAACTGTCAAGGTTAAATCTGACAGGCAGCCTGCTGATCACCGTGTCAGCTTTCCGGGGCTACCTGAGCTTTTCTAGGGAGACCCCATCTATTCTCAATCTCACTCGCACATGCAGAACGTTCCCAGGGCCACGCTAAAAATCACCCAGGAGTCTCTGGGGGCATTTTTATTTGGCCAGTGTATCTATGTATCTCTTTGCTTTGTGGTTCCCGGCTTTGTCCTTTCCTTTGGGATCAAAGAAAAGCATCAAAAAGTGGCACGATCGTACAACTTGGGGGTCCAGCCCTCCCCCCCTTCTCAGTGGTCCAGGAAGTGAGCAGCACCAGTTCCTGAAGCTGAGGTCCAGTCGGTGACCCTTTTGTCGTGGCCACGTGAGCGTCAGTCACCTGGGCAATTATCAGAATTGTTATTTCTCCAGTCTGTGACTGCTTTCGCTATGTGGAAGCACCAAGAACACAATAAGTAAATAGCAATTATCTCTGTGGAACAATGATTTATCATCAGCAGGAGCTTGGGAAATCGGGCTGGTTTGGATGGCCCATCTGGAACAGAGCTGATTTTATTTGAGTTACCATAACACCCACTAGGACATTTGAATTTATTTTCACTCACTGCTGTTCCAACTTCACATAATTCCAGCTCTGCCTGAAGCACTAATGAATGCTGTGGCGGCTGGGTCTCGCCTTCAGAGTCCAGCAAGAGCATGGACGGATAGATCAGAGAAAGGAATTGAAGTTCACTCTAATTTTCTGGAACCTGGTAAACTGAAGACTATATAATTCTAGGAGTCCACAGTCCTCCTATATGTAGGGAGCTCGGCCTGTCCAGCAGGTTACCTAACCCCTTTAAAAAGGGGGTGGGAAACTGCACTGTTTGTTTAAATGCAACTCATATATCCTACTTATTCTTTTTTCAGAAGTTCAGAAAGATGAACTTGTAGGGGCTGTACTGCGGGTGCTTGTTTTCCGGGGAGGACGTGAGAACAAGTGCCTTATACAGCGATCTCAAGTTTCTCTTTGTTTACAATGCATGCTATATTTGTTACAGTTCCAGAAAGAGAATGAGGTAAATAAAATAGCATCAAGGACTGTCCACTATGTTTTAGACATGGTGTCTGTTTCTTCCACGTAGAGTCTCATTTAATATTCTCTCTTACACCATGAGTTAGAAATCATCATTTCACTTTTCTTATGGGAAAAATTAAAATTTAGAAAGTTTCTATACTTTGCTTGAGGCCACAGAGAGTATTATCAATTGGAAATTTATGTGTAAATTTTTTAAATTATGGAACTCATGTTATTTCTAATGACATGTTTCTGATCACAGTTAATGAGTAAAATTAAAATTATGCTACAAATTTTAAATTTCTATAAAACAACAGAAAAATGAATTCATCTCCATCATTAGATAATGAAAATGAAAGTTTAGATATTATTTTTTCTAATATTTGCTACTTATTAGTCAGAGAAGAAGTTCAACTTTTAAGTCATTACAACATAGAGAGTTGAAATATCTAAGGTCATTTTAGTCGTTACCTGATGAGTAAAGCAGACAGCGTTGTCACAGACACCCCAAGGAGAGAGAGGACATAGAGTATTGTCACAGAATCAGGACAATTTCAATTATGAACAAAGGCTTTAAAAAAGGTAACTACCAAGTGACTTCACCTCTAGAGAAGAGAATACCTGAACAGTTTGCACATTAGGAGACTGAACGCAGATTTTTTTGGAGACTTGGCTAAGATATTGAGGACAGAAGGAATAAAAATGGTTCTACTGTCACTGGCATATGTTCCTGATAAACTCTTTCCTGTAAGTCATCCAGGCAACTGCTCGGCTTGCTGCCCGCTGAGCAGCCCAGAACCAAGGAAGAGACAGGAGTCACGTGCAGTAACTATGCTGTTCACTCAGCTTTCATTGAATGCAGGCTCACTCAGAGTAGAGCGTCGACATACATTAATGTCCTACTCACACTCTGACAGTCTAAGAGAATTATAACATGCACACATACACACACAGCAATCAATGGGGCATAAGGAACCAGAGTCCCAGAGTCTCAGTCTTTGGGTCCAGGAGACAGCACGGTGGGCGAGGGAGTCATCAGCATCTTGCAAGGAAGGGTCTCCGGACCCAGGTGGGCAGCAGGGCAGGTGAAGTCCTCTGTCCAGCAGGGCAGAGCCCCTGGCGGCCGATGCTGAGGGAGATCAGCGTGGCGTGGGGCAGCACTCTGGGGTGTGGGGCTCGGCAGTCTCAGCAGTGGTCAGGAGCCTGCCTCAGTCGTACCTTGAGAGTCTTCTCAGTCTTTCGATAAGTGTCTTGTCACCCCTGATGGTGAGTGTGGACTTTTCGCAGGAGCCTGTCTGTGGGGGGTCCCTCTCTGCAGACACAGCTGTTCTGATCACATGTGCTGTTATCTTAGGTGTGTCTCCTTGCCAGATGTGTCTAGTGTGACGTAGGTAATTTCCTTTTTGAACCAAAGTGTCATGGCTGACTGGCAGCCATCTGGTTGACACGAGTGACTCCACTTTGTTTTGTATACTTTGTGCTATCTTGACTGAACCAATGCCATTTTATCGGTCCTGCTTTCCACACGTACCCCAGTGAGATAGTGCAGACATGAGACTAAGCATTTTTCAGAAAAAGTGGGGATAAGTAGATACGTCCAGCCATACTCACTGGGATTTTTATGCACAAATCACTGTTCCAAATCTCTGAAACCACGTGGTCCCAGTGTTTCAGTGCAGGCAGAGATGATGGTAGATCTTTGTAGCAGAAGCACTGTGTTATTTTTCCTTTTCTGCTTCACTGGGGAAGTCATGAACATTGGAAAAATCAGGCGGGTGGGTTGTTTTGTTCCTTTTCAACTTACCCAAAGGCAGTCATCGCTGAGGCGCTCACAAGCATTTCTGCTTTCCTTCTCTCAGACACACTTGGGGGTGCATTTTACCCCGGTGCACCCTGGAGGTCGGGTGAGGCCACAGAGTCATCGGCCAATGAATCAAGAGCAGAAGCAGCAGGTATGTCATGTGGGTGGAGGTCATAAGGGTCAGCTCAGATTCATCGCCCCCCTCCCCTCATAAACATGAAACACCTGTCAGGAGGGAACCTCTGCAGCACTGTTTTAGTGTGTTCAGCTCTGGAGAATTCGCCCCTGTTTGGTCTTGGACCATGAAGACGCCTCTCTGAGTAATAAATAACGTGATGCAATCGGGACGGAAAGACATCCAAGTAACAATGAAACAATGAGAGCAATGTAACACTTTGCTTTGCTGGGGTTTTTTTTTTTTGGATCATGAGGAAGAAACAAAAACAAAGAAAGAGAATTGGCCATCATTTTAAAACTGTTATATTTTTCCCTGTCCCCTTATCTGTTTGCCTGTTTATCTATATAAAGTGCTTATAAATTAAAAACATATCGACTGGTTACCTTAAAATCTGCTCCGTTTTAACAGTTTGAAACATGTGAAGCGAGTGAAAGGCACGTTTTCCACCTGGTGATCCCCGTTGTCCACGCGGGAGGGTGTTCTCAGAATAACAAGGAGGAGTGAGTTTGATGTTTGGATTTATAATGTGGTGCAGATCTCCTGCTACTTTGTAGCATGTTTGTGTAATGCTTCCTAGACAAGTAGGCTGTAAGTCTCTGGAGAGAGGGAATACTTTTAAAAATGTTTTCTTGTAAGGATTTCATCCTTCCAAAACTATGGTAGATTTAATCAAATTCCATGTGTAATAGAGTTATCCATCACGCGCAATCCACAAATCTATTATCTCTGTTTTTCAGCCTCCAAAAATTACTTATACACCATGGTTTCAACATTCAAAACACAATAGGTGTGAATGTTTGCCGTTAACTTATCTACTTCTCAAGGAAAGTTAGTAAATGAAAATTCAATTACCATTTTTCAACAGGGCATTTCTCATGATACATGACTGCACAGTACTAGCTCAGAAACCACGGGAGGATTTTTAAGCAGCACAAACGTACCAACAAGTCTGTTACCTACTAAATGAAGCATGAAACGAGCAGACACTCCCGAGTCTGTTATCCATATCATGGTTGCTAACACCGTCGGCTTCATAATGAGCACCCACGACGG
This sequence comes from Tonatia bakeri, assembly GCA_004024845.1. NCBI lineage: Eukaryota > Metazoa > Chordata > Mammalia > Chiroptera > Phyllostomidae > Tonatia > Tonatia bakeri. The sequence continues at coordinate 105,531 of PVIA01003542.1, read as the reverse complement.
AGCTCACACACAGTAGGCAGTAGGAAGAGGGAGAAACCCCCACCAGAAGGAAGTGTCGCTGCCTATGATTCATTCATTTTTATTCATTTACACACAGGCAGAACCCTCCAGAGGACGAGCGGGAGTCTCGCACAGTCTCCAAGACCATGCAAAGACACAAAATGGCGCCAGTCTGTTCGTTTTAACTCAAAAACGAGCCAAGGAAAGAGAGGAGGTTAGAGAGAAAGGAGAATGCCTGTTTGTGGCCCGGGACATGAAATGGCTGGAAAAGAGACAATGTATAAATGCGTTGGACCACCCAGTAGTGAAAAGGACCACGTACCTGGAGAATAAATGTATTCACCGAGTCAAGGGCAGCCTGGGAAATCTCAGCGGGGTCAGTGGTGGGACTAATGGCGTTAGGAACGGGATAAACGTCAGAGCCGTGTTAGTGAAGGAACGTTGGCTGCAGCTTGTAGGCATTTCATCCTGTCTCCGAGTCATCACTGCACTTGCGGGTTTCACCTCCAGGAGCCCCTCCAGATTCTCAGCATGAAGGGCCAAGAATCATCTTCTCACGCCTCCGACAGGGGAGGGGGGTGTGTCTCGTTAAGTAGGTGGATTAGAAAACAACACGTCTCTGACCAAAGTTGTAAGTTCCACCTTAGCCAACCAGAGCAGGAAAGCAATTTAAGCATCAAGAAAGCATAGAAAAGGATAAAAAAATTGCAGTGGAATGAGTGTCATAGAGGAGGAACCCCACTGAAGGAAGGCTGCCTCCTGAAAAGTCACGGAAGTTGGTGGGATCTCCACACCCAGACTCTCCAGGAAAAACAGAAAATAGGCAGGAATTACTCACATCAGGAAGCACAGGGGGGCCATTGCCACTGTTCTCATGGACACTACAAGGACAATAAAACAAGACAAAACCTATGAACCCCGTGCTCACACACCTGATAAATTCTTGTTTAGGTCAACACAGATGTAAGTGGCTCCATAGAAAACCACAGGTAACTGTAGATGTGGGTGAACATAGGTATGTCCTTACCCTGTTGCCCCAGGACCTGCGAGCAGCGGCCCAGAAGCAAAGAGCTCACCACACCCTTCTCCAGTGGAAGCCACCCCCTTGTCCTCCAAGGACTCTGGAGGAAATGCTGATTCCAGAAGGAGGGCAGGGAACTTTCGTGAAATGCCTGGTGCACCAGGTAGTGCCAGAGAGTGAGGAACTTCTAACACTCACACACGGGCAGGTCAAAGGGGCACAGACGCTCACTAAAAGAACTTCCAACGGCCGTATCTTGACGAACTGGCACAGCACATTGAAGAAAATAGTATTGGTTTACAGGCCAAAGGATAAAGCGAATGTTCATCGGCCCACAGTGATACAAACACATAACTGAATCAGTAAGTAATGGGACAGGAGAAAAACACCCCATGCAGAAAAATTCCAAAAATATTATTAGTAATTAATATGTAGTATATGTTCTAGTTTATAAAAATATATTTAAATGTATTTAAAAATATATTTAACAGGTTGACTCCTGTATGTATTTAAACATGTAATTATAGGGATAATTTTTAATTCATTCTTCAGCTTGTAAGGGCGCACAGTTGTATTTTTTTGTAATAAACATATTTGCCATTAAAACTCAAAGGGAAATGTCCTTGTGCATACTGTCCTGTAAAGGTGACTTGGAGGTCCCGTGTTTAGCAGTTGCAAAGATAACAGGTGAGCTGTTATAGAGGCAGTAGGAAATAGACTTCTGGGCGATGGGATTGCCAAAGCCAGATGTTTCCATGCAAATTTTCACTGAAATTAAGTCTAAGTTAAATGACACAGCAATTAAGAAATAAAGATTAAAGTTTAAGTTCTGTAACTGCTTTGCTGAAAAAAAGTATATACATAGAAATAAAATAGATGGCCTAATTTCTGATACGGGTGATATAAACATCGATCACAGGTTTTACATATTACCAGCAGAAAACTTATACATTCTCACACTATGTGCTTTGGCAACTTTCAAAAAAAAGGAAGAATCACCACAAAATAACTATTTAATTTTGGGTTCACGGAGCAGGGATCTACATTTCATTTCAAACAAAGACTTCACCCGAATAGACCATACGTCCATTCCTGGTAAAGTGTACTAAGAGGTCTGAGACTTATTGTTTCACTGTGAACTCACATGTTCATTATTCAGTGACTGTATTTCTAAAGCTATTTAAAAATGAAAACGGGACAATTTATTGGAGTGTTTTATGTCAGCATCTTGCCAGGAAAACACAGTGTAACAACTTGATTTTGAGTCAATGGAGCAAAGGAACTGCATTTGTGAGGGTTGCTTCCTTGCACAGAACAATTTATTTGTGGAACAAAGAACTATTTAAATGAATGCCTTTCTAAAATGACGTCTGAATAACTGTAATTTTAATAGTTTTTAAATGATAGTAAAATCATCCAGGGACCTACATTTCTCATGAGCCATGGTAACCCCCCCCCCCCGAGTGATGCATGGGAATCCAATGTACTTTTCACGTCATCCTTTGTTGCCGCACGTACTAAACTCATTTCACTTATTCCAAAAGCAGTACACATACATTTCTTAATAGAATATACATTAGAAATGGTCTCTACCCATGAAATTGCCTTTTTAAATCCCATTGAGATAGTAAGAAACTTTTTGAGTAGTTTCCTTAAAAATAAAATATATTTATTTATATACATTTTTTTTTTTAGGGCATGCAAATCATTTTCCACTGAAGAATGAGTTTCATATAGTGATAATTTCTGGTGACAAGACTTAGGAAGAATACATACATAGTTTTATAAATTATCTTCAATTTCCTATTTCAATATATCTTATATATTTAGTGACTCATAGCCTCCATATATATGTATATGAATAAAGGGAGACCAACTGGCATAGCAGCAGTTTGGGAAAGATTTCCACTTTCCCATTCTTCTCAGAGGAAAGGACCCAGATGAGCACAGAGGCAGACCACAGAGACGCTTATATGTGTGTTAGACTCTAAGTCATGCACCTGATTAAAGAGGAGAAAAATCGTAAGAAGGAATTATGCCCAGAGGCAGGCTTGGGAAAGCAAGCCAGCTCCTCCCTGTGGCCCATCCCCGCGGTCAGGAGGAACAGTCCCCAGGTGGCGACAGCACACTTGGTCCTCCCCACAGCTGTACATTCTGAGCATCAACTTACCCAGCTGGTCCTTCTGGTGAGCCTTACAGAGCGCTGGGACCGGACAGGTGCCCTAACAAGGTCATCTCCCCATGTGATACCAGCTGCCATATATTACTGTCATCATTAATATCTTCTAAAAAGGCGAAATGGACTTTTTTGCATTGTGAGCATTTTTTAGGGGAAAAAAAAACAGTTCAGATTGGTAAAACCAGAAATTGTAATATTTGAGTTTGTGTCCATTACAGTATGTCTGTTGTACAGCATAATGTCCCTGTATCTTTGAATATAGCTCTTGGTTCTTTTACACCTTTTACATCTCGGAAGTCCTTAATATAAGATCACGACGTAATAAGGGTGGAGGGTGATTACGTTCCCATCAGCTCACTCTAAACCATTTCAGATTGGGGAGGAAACTAGAAAAGACCAGAGTCTATGTCTCCAATGAACACATTGTAAAGTAAGGATTAGACTCTTTGAATCCGGGAAAACATCAACTGTACTTCCAACGAGTTATAGTGGGGGCTAAATTGGGCTAATAAAAATGAGCATCTAGAATAGTTTACCCTACAAAACGCCTCTGGGAAACTCCGTATTCAAAAAGAGTAGTGCTATCTCCTAATTACTGCAATCCTGCAATCATTTCAAGCTTTCTCTCCAAACTGTTGTCTGAATAATGGCGCCTTTCCCTCCCGTGACTTGGATCTTGCTGGGGCGTGCATGTGTTCCCTAGCCATCACCTCCACGGAGGAAATGCCCCGAGGCCACCCGAGTGAGCGGCAGCTGGGGCTCCCTCTCCGGGGCCTCCCAGGGCCAGGGTGTCCACCATCAGGTGCATGTGACAGACCCGGCAGCCAGCGACAGAGTGGGAAAGCTAGAGGGCCACCAAGGGGAGGCCCTGGGAAATCAGGACCCGGAGGAGTGCGGGCTGTGCTCACGGACAGGGAGCACACCCTGACGGGCAGTTTCTCCTTGAGTGGTTTTCGGGGTTCCCTCGGGGAGAAAAGGACAGCGCGGAGGCAAGGAGGCTCAGGAAGCGCTGGTCTCCTCTGGAGAAGGGCTGCAGATAAAGCAACGTGGTCCTCCTTGAAACAAGCGTGGGACGGAGGTCTGAGCCCCCCCAGCAGCCAGGCACTTGGGAGGCGCCCCCGTGAAGGGGTGCGGCCTGTACAGGGAGGCTGTTCCCCTTCGGTCAAGGGCCACCTTCCCCTACCGGCCCGAGGAGATGAGAGCTGCGATCCCTCTGGCGTCCAGAACAAGGACGGCAGTGGGCGCCCAGACATGGGGAGGGCTGGGGGTGGGCACCAGCGCCACCTTCCACAGGTGTCCTTTACCGTCACCCGACCTGTGACTCGGCTGCGGGCTGCGAGTGAACGCTATGGGTCGCCTGCTGCGAGACGACCATCGCATTTTAATGCAGTCTCTCAGTCCGTTGTTTTGATAGCAGTTACCCTCTTCGGCTTGGCTGGAGTCTGCATCCCTATTTTGGATGTTAATAATTTGGATCCTATTCCACTTTGACTCTTCAGAACGTCTCATTATGACCACTGGCATCTACAAATTAAAGCCCCATGCAACCCACTCTACCAGGTTACATTTCCTAACACAGAGGGTGTGGCACTCGGTTTGCATTTCACCTCCACCAAAATGAATGTCCAGTCACAGCAAAAGCGTTAGAAAAACCCGTGCTCGTGGTTTTCACTATGAGGTCATTATTAGTTAAAGCATTACTCACAATGGCTATTGTTTTCACTGATCTTGGCTACACTCCACTCCAAAAAATCAGAATGCTTTTTATTTGTCAAATACAGCCAATGTCTTATTTTTTTCAATGAACTGATTTTTGCAGATCTTCTATATTTTATGGCTTTTGCATATATTGTGTTTATTAAATTAAGGATGCATGTATTTAATAACCTTTGACAAGAGTGATTATGAGCAAATTTAGTGGGGTTTTTTTGTGTGTGTGTGGTTGCATGTCAGAACAAGTTCTTCAGCATTTATGCTACCACGTTTCTCTGAAGGAATGTTTCTTGTAGCACTCGTCTGGGACATAGGGGTGAGCCTCCAGTTTTTTTAAACTTATTTCTAGACAAAGGGGAAGGGAGGGAGAAACACAGGGAGAGAAACATCAATGTGTGGTTGCCTCTCATATGCCCCCCACACTGGGGACCTTACCCACAACCCAAGCACGTGCCCTGACTGGGAATTGAACCAGCGACCCTTTGGTTCACAGGCCAGCGCTCAATCCACTGAGCCACACCAGCCAGGGCTCTGCCCCCTAGTTCAACTAAATTGTAATATCTTGGAGAATAAAGAAAGAACCTTGTTTATGTTTTTATTCTTAAAAATGCAAATATATCACTAACTCAATCAGTTCTTAGTGAACTTTACTTAATTGAATTAAACTAAACTTTTATTAAAAAGAGCCTTATCTTGAGATGTGATGTCAGCTAAAAATTATAGAGGTAGGCAGAAAACTGTGAACACTAGAACTACCCAAAATACTAATAGTGAGTGGAGGCATTGGAGTGGGAAGATGACAGGGCAATGATACATATAAATAATGTGAAATATTTTGGAGGCAGAATATCCTCAACTTAAATAATCTTTGTCTTCTCTAATTGTTTTACAGACCTGTTTAAATGGCTTTGAATTGATTTGGCAAATGCAAAAGATTTTGTAAAGAGTGTCCTATCCTTTCGTGCACATCTTATCCGACTTCGATCAGCACCAAGGCAGAAACCTTACTCGGGGGAGACCCCACTCCTGGGAACAAGGCCTGTTTGCATGGTCCATCCACAGCTCTCCATTATTCTTTTCACCGAAGTCCTTTTGTGCCACAGGTGGTCTGCATAGGTTCCTGGTAACCAGTGTAAAATGTTTATTAACAGAATAGCCCTGACATATGCCCTGGATACTTCTGGGCCAGCTGAGAGATTGAAACAGAATATGCAGAAGCAAAAACAGTAAGTTTATAGCAGAGAAATTTGGCACACACACTAGCTGAGCAATAAATGTTAACATCACCAAATAAGAAGTCATGGTAGTATCATGCCTCCCTAAGATAATGTCATCAGATGGGTATTTGCCCCCAATCCAGTCTACCCCTGAGAAAACATTACAGAGACCCAAAGGAAGTCCATTTTACAAAATAAGCAATGAGTACTCATAAAGGATCAAACCGCACCCTCAGCTATTGAAGAACTGGGACTCACAGGGACACGGCATAATGACCAAATGCCACCCAGTGACCCTGACTGGTGACTGACACTGCGTGACCGTCCATCAGCGGTGAAGGGGCTCCTGGTATCTGAGGAGAGTCTATAGTTTAACCAATAGTTTTGTATCCATGTTGATTTTTAATTGTGTTAAATGGGCCACTGTTATGTAAGAATACTACTAGTGGGAGGTGGGTGAAGGGTATCGGAGGTTTTTCTGTACTAGCTTTTTGTCTCATCCAGAGCCAGCATTGGTCCTGGGCACACAGACAGGCTGGCTTCTCCATCACTGCCCTACTTTAAACAGTGAGGAATGAAAACTATTCTCACTAAAAATCTTGCCGTCAGTTTAAATATCCAGAGGACATAATTCGTGCAGTAGGAACTGGCTAACTTCAAAATCTATATATGATTTGCCAATAATTTTAAACATAAGAATTTGGGGATTACATGGGATTCAAAATGTATTATAAAATATTCTATAAAACATAGAATGTGTTTCAAAAGAGATAAAAATATCATTAGATAAGAATAAATATTTCCAAATACAGATCCAAGCATACTGGGGACTTAAAATGCAAAAAGACACACAACTTAGTGGAACAAAGCCTAGATCATTACAAGAACAAAAATAGAATTGTCATAATTGTGCTGTAATAACTTGCATGAGGTTCAATATTTTAATAAGTATAAAAATGATATGGTAAAATATTAGAAGGAAATGCAGAATGATTGTTAAGTTACTTGTTGGTAAAGATAATATTCCTGGAGCAAGTTATAATAATAATCAAAAGATCTAAAAGAACGTATGAAATGACTGGACAACGTACAAATACCTTTCTAAAGATAACTATACAAGTAGACTTGGACAAAATTGTGAAACGCATGTGTTCACTTATGGTTTTCCTACTTAACAGTTAGCCCAAACCCATTGACAGACGTCGGACTTGATCAACATCTCATTCTTAAGATTTCCAAGGCCAACCCATGAGAGATTAGATTAGAAACTCCAGGAAAAACAAAAAGTGTATCGAGTCTGCTCAGTTTCGGGCACAGAGTCGGTGTCAGGAAGAGTTTCAGTTAATGGGTGAATTTATCTAGGTGGAGAGAGTGCTTTCTCTCTCTCGGGGAATGTGGCCCTTCATTTTTCATAGTTAATAGATATGCTGTTTAATGCCTCTGAACTTATTCTGCTGGTAAATTCTTTTTCATCTTGACTATGTAAATGAAGATGGGTGTAAATTTTGATTGAATGAATCCCACAAGAACATGCCTTATGTATTTGAAAGAGGGTTGAGGGGGAAAAAAAACCCCAAATAGGGTTGATGTCGTTTTCTGGCTGTTTTTGTGAGCCAGGGAAGGAGGAGTCTGCAGCGGACAGGGAGCCATATGCTCATCTTCACTGAACGTTGACAGCGCTGTTTCTTCTGCAAGTCATGCGTGCGAGGAGGAACAAAAACGACACTTCTAATATAATATTTTCAAAAGCCTGCCATGGGAAAGACTACCAGTTTGTGGAATAATTTTTTTGTCTTCAGAATCTGATCATACAATAAAACGATTCTCTGTCTTTCCGCATCCCAGTAAAAACTGCACTTTCATGCATGGCATTCTGCTTGGCGAACCTGAAATTCTATTGTTTAAGAAATCCTATAAGAGTATTCCACGTGCTAATTTTTACCACCATGACCTGAGACTGCATGCTATTTTACTGTGAAAAACTGCCTGAATGAAAGTTACCACCGAAATGAAGCTAGCACAAATCAAACCGCGGGAAAGCATCTGGTGTAAAATTACTTGAAGCTCTATTCAGACGGTTCGCTTTATGTCAATTGTCAGTCGACAAGTGGAGGGATGCCATTGCGTGTGTGCGCATGCGCACGAGCGTGGGCTGGTTTCCTTTCTCCTAAAATTTCCCCATTCACTGCCAGGCTACTTCATCGGTCACATCGCTACATTAGAACAGAGGCAGTGACACTCTTCCTGACGGAAAGGAGCTGTAATAAAATATAATCTTACTAGATAAACATCAAAGATTATGTAGCTTGTTTCAAAATACTGCAGAGGAAATAAGAGTGGTGATATGGATCAGAGGCGTGGAGAAGGCAATTGATGGATGGTTTCCATCCTCTGTGGGCATCTCTGTGGGCGCCGCTGCCCCACGCTCGCTGCGCCTGCGCGGGGCTGAGTGCAGGCTGCTGGCCACCCTCGGGAGCAATAGACTGGCAGGAGGCTTCACTCGAAGCACTGAGGTTAAAGTGGGAAGTGACACATCTGGTATATTGTCTGTTTAAAGACTGTTGATGGGCACCCACTCCTGGTTTGCAGCAGAAGAGACAGAGGCTGGAAGTTGGACCACCCAGACACAGCCCTTAGAGAGACTTTCCATCCGTCACCCAAGACCCCAAGCAATGTCTCCACTTTTCATCGGGTGTGTGGGAATTCTTACATGTGATTGGTCAGATTTTATATTAGCAAACTTTTGTAAAAGAAATCTTTTTCATACTAAATTGCTTTATAATTATTATATATCTCTATACACATAAGTAAAAGTATAACTGATACAATTTTTAATTCTGAGAAAAACACTTAACTACAGAATGAAACCCAAAATAAAGTGACTCGTCCCAGACCTGGGAGGGCCTTGTCAGTTTGTCTGTCCGTCCACTTGCCAGTAACTTACAACAGCTGATAATCATTCTTTATTTCAATGCACACAGAATAAAAGCACGGAACACCTAGTTCTGAAGACTCGCCGAAACTCCCAGTGCCCATCTCTGCCTTTCGACCTCAACATGATTCGGCATGGGAATTTGGGTAATGTAGGCCCTCTTTTACTCAGTTGCACAAATAATCACAACATCAAAAAGGTGGGCAGATTCAGTTAAGCACCATGGAGTTAGAATCCAGAAGATGCACAATATAATGTTTTAAAGCACCGCCTTCCTCCATTTCCATCAACTCTCTCTCCTTCTCTAGCGGCCGTCCCTCCCACGATCACTCCACTCCCAGTGAATTCCCTACGAGAAGAGGGCCGAGGTGCGTGGAACAGGGAGTAAGACCCCCCTGGAGTTCTGTGGTGTTCCTTCTACTTCCCGTTCACTCCAGAGCAAACCACGTGGAAATGTCGCAAAATTTAGCTCTACGACTCTCTTAAGGAAATTAGGGAATACTTCATCAGTCGATGGAGCTCAATTTACCAGTACTATTTTGAAGGAATTGTGTTTTTTTAAATACATTTGGTTTATTTTTTCATTTTTTTCCTTTGGAAAGTGTATATTATTCAGACATTTGTTTGGAATTTAGATTTCGCCTTCTGATCTTACTCAGATACTAAATAAAATGTAATTGCTATTGCAATGTGTGTTTTATTTTTCTGTGTAGTTTTATAGAGAATTATGTAGAAAGAGAAAATAAAAAAACAACTTGTGAATTTTTTTTCAGTTTTGCTAGGATGGTGACCCTTAATGCTCAGAATATCACAAAATAGTCACTTGAAATCCAACTGGGAGGAACCTTTGACTAAGAGGTTTGCACGGCCTTGGTTACCATATCCGGGGCAAAGGAGTATCCAAACAAGCATTCCCACTCTTGGAAAACAGCGTCTGCCACAGGCCAGTCTTCTCGAAAATGAGAATTTCTCGTGGTGACTTATTTTTTTCCTTAGCGGCCAATCTGCCTAATAAAAACCACTTGAACTCAGGTCCCCATTATCCCTTACTATTGTGCCCTCACGCTAGGCTGCTGTCGGAAATCTCTGCTCTTCCTGTGAGGGCCTCCCCTTCTGTTTCCAACTCACCTGCGCCCTGCGGGGTCTGTGTTAGCTCTGTATCTCTCCCACCTCGCAAGCAACAAGCGAGGATTCCCTAATATCTCAGGACTTGCTGTTCTCTTCTTTGCACAGATGCCAGGGGCCCGGGAGTCCTTCCCCCATGGTGGACTGGTCCCTTGCCTCCCTCCATGCACTTCTGATTGAGGACATTGCTGGAACCTCCAAAACCTATGTCCTCAGAAGCCTCCTTGCCTAAAATTTTTGTTCCTTCTCCCCTAAAGCATTGAACTTTCTAGGATTTCAGTTGCAGAAAAAATGCCTCTCTATCATCTAGATTCTAGAGTAGGGGGTCCCCGGAACTGCTTCTTCTGATACTCCCTTTCCATTCCTCTCTTCTTTAATATTGATGTGGCTGGACTTCAAAAACCTTGAACTGCTCACCAAGTGGCTTCCTTTTTATTTTTTCTTCCTGCCTGTAGGGATAAAGCTGTTATACTTACTTTCCCTTGAATTCCTCTATACCCTTCCAAAATTGAGCCTGGTGAAACTCCTTATGAGCATTCATATTTATGATTCTGATTAAATGAATTATTTTTCATCAAATAGGTATTGGCCTTATTGAGGGCTCTCATTGAAGTAAAGTATTCTACTCTATCGGTCTATTACTGCATCCCAGCTTTCTCTTACCCTCTATGGTTTCCTCTACGCTTTTCCAAGTAATTCTCCATTTCTCAGACAGAACACCCACCACATGTCCTATCATCCAGTTAAATCATGACAGTAATGTGCAGTTAGTGCACACGCAATAGATTACGGGCTCCGTTCTACAAGATGGCTCTCACTCCAGATGCCGGCCACACACGGGGTCCCAGGCTGCCATACTTCCGTCTGCACAACGGTAAGCTCCAGGCTTCCATGACGCTCCCCTCCAGTTTAATCATTATCTAGACCGATTCACAGAACTCAGGAAGAACCAGAGGTGTCACCCGCACAGGAGCCGTGTGTCCCCCGGACATGGTAATGTGACACCCGTCTGGCACATGGATGTGCTCTCCATCTCAGAAGCTTCCTTCACCTCATGGCTTCAGATTTTTGGCCTAAGTTTTATTACGTGGACATGAGCCATTAAAGCATTGGTCCATGGTGAGTGAACTCAAACTCCAACCCCTACAGGTTGGGGGGTAGATGCAAGTTGCAACTCACTTATCAGTCACATGGTTGACCTCTCTGGTGAACAGTCCACACCCTGAAGCTACCTAGAGGGCCCCCCCCAAGTGGCATCTCATTAGCATATACTCAGGGGCAGTCAGAAGGGCTCATTACTAGTAATGAAATAAAGGGCACTCCATCAATCAAGAAGACCCAAGAGTTTCAGAAGCTCTGTGCCAAGAACTACTGACAGAGACCAAATCTGCTTCTTGTTGCTGTTGTTGCTATACCACAGATCCTTAGAGGCTCACTCTACACGTGCGCTGGAATACAGCACTTTATAAATGTGGAGTACCCTGCCTTGCTTCCCGGGAACACGTGTGGAGGGAAAGTGGCCAGAGATGCGGGGCCCTTGCGCTCTCCTCACGAAAGGGTTAAATCAAGAGAATACTGCGTGCCTAAAATTCATCAGTATAGGCAACTATCCTCTCGAAGTGGGTAGATTATTCTATGGAAAATCATAAACAATGAGCCAAGTAACATGTACTTTTATCCCTTTCAGCCTGAATACAATCGCAGTCAACAATCTGGTGCTCAGGTGTAACGTCTGTATCGGAAGAAGCCGTGTTAGAAACAATACTGTAAGTGGACAGCTCTTCGTGAGTCCCCGAATATCAAACTTTGCCGACTCCGTTTCAGTTCTTCAGGTCGACCCAGGTCACCTCTGTCAGGAGCTAAGCCACGGAGGGCAGCATTATTTTTTTTAGTGATAATCACCTCCTACATTTCGATGTTGTGGTCCATGTAAGAGTTCTTTCTCAGGTACTGGCACCTCACCACCCTAGCTGACAGTGCGGACTTATTTCCGGCCACTGTTGAGCCCCTGAAGCTGATCGTTGTCTTGCCACATTGGGACTCTGTCTGTGTGCTTGTGTTGTGACTGGCCATGGTACCATCGATTTCTGAAATGGCTCTCAGTTCCATTTATGTCTCTGGTTTTGATCGTCTCCAATCTGCTCATTTGGGAAACTCCTCAGTGAGTAAAATCCCAGTGGCCCAGCCAGGGCCAGTCTTCCATTAATATTACGTTGTAGGCATAGATCACACAAAAAAATGGTGTTTCCATTAAATTGTGCTTATTTAATAGTATAATTTATTTTTTGACATCAGCTAGGTTCTCCTTGGAATGAAGGCTCTATCTGGGTCATTTTAATCCACAAATCTCAGTGCAGAGTGCGGTGCGTTGTTGCTGAATACACCGGAAGATGAGGGAGTTTACGGACTGCAGAGGTGAGCCTGCATGACTGTGATATGTTATTTATCTTTCAGTGGACAAATAAATTGAAAGCTTACTGGATTGAGAAAATACTATTTTTAAACTTAATGGTGGAAAAGATGACAATGATTAGGTAAAGTCAAGAAAACCAAAATGCATAAATTATATTAGCCTAGATGCTATTCATGCTACTTGGGATAAAAACTGGCTTTATGACCTAGATGCTATTCATGCTACTTTGGATAAAAAAATGGTTTTATGAAAATATTTGAGTTTTCTGTTACCTAGGAGGATGTCCTTTCAACCAGTGACAGTGAACCTGAAGAATGAATGTCTTTTTCATAATCCAAATTAAAAGGTTAAAGATAAAAGTTACAAACTCCTTCCCCTCCCTCATAAATATATAAAAATAAAACCCAATTATCACTAAAGTGAGTGAATCACTAAAAATTATAGCATATCACAAATTACTTGGAAATGTGAAGGATAATAATTCATATTTTGGAATAAATTCTAGGTTTGTCAGTATGAACTTAAAATCAATCTTCCTCTTTCCCTCTCTTTATATTGACTTTTAAATCATAGGGTATTATCGGGATGATTTCCACTGAAGATAAAATTAATCTTTACATTTCAGTTTAAAGTATGGCTAGTAGATAAGTTTTATCCCTTTATATTAACTGCTAATTATTTCACAAATAAAATTCAAGTTGTTACTGTCTGTGGACACCCCATATAAATCAAATTATTCATTGCTTTTGAAAAACCTAAGTTATTAATGTGCTCATCTCAGCATACTTGTTTATTTCCCTTCAATGTAAGTGATTTATGCAATTCATTAGAGTGTGGTAATTATCACTTAGACTCATGAGGCTCTGGACGTGCAAGTTTGGTGGTGCTGATGAAATACACGCTGATGTGCGAGACGGCTTTGGTAAGAAGCACATCCAGGGCAATGACAGCATTCAGAGTATCTTTAAAGAATGACTACATGCCGTTACTTTATTGCTGGGAAGCCCAGAGCTGGGAATGATGTTTAAAACACTTATTAGGTACCAGGTGCACTGGGGAGACAGAGAAAGGGAGGAAGCCTGCGTCGGTCCAGAATAAGCACCTGCTGGAACAGGTAGCTGGGGTTTCCCAAACAAAACCACAGTGAACCGAATGACCTCTGAGTGCGGGGTTTTTCAAGTATACGGGTTATCACCAACAAAGCCTATTTCAAGCATAAGCTGAAAACCTTGGGAAGTTACAATATGTAGATTTTTAAAAATGTCCTAAAATGGTGACTTAAAATCCTTCCAATGCAATATTGAGAGTATGTTTTCTTTTGTTCTCAGATATATCCCTTTGTTTTCCAGAGGTCGCCAAGATGGCCTAGGAGAAGAACCAGCCTCTGTTCCCACAAACATCAACAACCGCACAGCCATCTGGGAACAAAAGGAGTCCTGGAGTTCACTGAAGAAGGGTCGGCAACACAGTGGAACAGAACTCAGGAGCCTTAGCCCAGGACAAGGGCCGGACGAACAGGGCCGACACCCGGCAGCATCCGTCTCCCAGGCCTGCGCTGCTCAGAGCACCGAGGGCGACCTCCCCAGCTGGGAAGGGGCTCCCCGTGGGGAAAAGGGCAGCAGCTGGGTGGCCAGCTTCTCCAGGCACTCGGACATCACTGCACCTAAAGACCCGGTGTGGTTTCACCCCGCCCAGCGACAGGTGCAGCTAGGAGTATGGAGATGGCTAGGAACGGGGGAGGAGCGCAGGGTTTCACGGAAGCCACACAGCCTGAGTGCCTGTGGGGCCCAGAGGCCTGCTCTGCAGGCAACCCCAGCAGCCGTTGCCACTGAAGAAACCAGAACTGCCATGGGCCCCTGCCGTCTTCAAGGGATTTTGCCTCCCACGTCCAAATATTTGTGGAGGCCACTTACTGAGTCACTCCCTGCTCCCTCCAGCCTCTACTCCCAGCCAGCCCCTCGAATTTGCACCAACAGCCTGGTCACACCAGGCCTCTGCTGCTACCCAAGTGCAAGACGCCGGCCTGGACACCCTTGGCTGACTGCCCTCGCTGTGCATGTGCTTGGGACTAGCTAGCTCCCCCAGTGTGCATCTGACTCCACAGGACAAACTGTCGGCCACGGCCCCAGCACTGCTGGTGGGTTAGGGGTCAGCCCTATCTCCAGGAACTGCCGAGCTAGCCCCTCCAGCTGTGCACCTGAACCCCGCCCACTCCCTTGACCCACGGTAGTGCTCGTGGATGCACAGAGCTCCCAGCGTTCCTTTAGGCCCAGTTTCTCCCTGTCCACTGTCCCTGATTTGTACCACTGGGCTCACCTGCAACCAGCCCCGCACGCAGTGAACCTGCACGCACCAGACCTGTCTCCCGTGGCTGGCTTCCACTGCTAGGTGCTTTAACGTTGAGGATATTTCATAGAAGCTTCTGGCTCCTGCATTTCAGATCATGTTTCTTCTCTTCCACCTATATAGTGCCCATGTGTGGAGCCGAAAGACACCTCATACATGCGGCTGAAACAACAAGACACCCCACGCGGTGGCGGCCATACAATTCCCTGCAGGGAACATGAACCTCCCTGAGAAAAAGAGCCAAGTGAGTCCGTCCACAGCAGCATTCCCCCATGAGCTGTTTCCTTGCCATTGAAAGCACTTTATGTTATTCAAATGTTGTTAAATGGTTTGGATAAAAGTAGTTGTATTTCTCTATGTAGACGCAGTCTCTCTGTTAATGATTGTTTCTGACTTCACTAAATCGAAAATCTACCACCCTCGACACTGTGTGAAATATACTGAAAGACTACATAAAGAAAGAATGTGCTTAAATATATTGTGATGCAGTGAAATTCCATATTATTATAAATAAAAATAGCACGTGATGGTGAAACAGAATGCTCCCAGGCTGAAATGACCAGTTTTAACATTTGGTAACTGTGTCAATTGAAAGAATAACTGGAACTAGATGCTTAGATTCCAACAAATGCCTTTGATTCCGCTGCAAAGTGCTCAGGATACTGATGACAATGAAAGCGGAATCCTAATTTGGAAGCTAAAATG
Source organism: Tonatia bakeri (assembly GCA_004024845.1). Lineage (NCBI taxonomy): Eukaryota > Metazoa > Chordata > Mammalia > Chiroptera > Phyllostomidae > Tonatia > Tonatia bakeri. The sequence continues at coordinate 89,880 of PVIA01003542.1, read as the reverse complement.
GTGAAAGTTCTGTCATAAGAACTGTCAGAGCAAGCAATTAGAGACCAAAAAAAAAAAAAGAAGAAGAGGTCACATTTTAATGAATGTTTTTTTAAGGGACTGAGCTTTACCACAAAGAGAAATCGATGCTGGTTTTCTACCTTTTATTCGCTCTCCTAGGTCTTATTGCCCAGTGAAAAATCAAAAACAGGTTTTTAAAACCATATATGAATTTGGAATTCCATTCAATCAATACCGATTAAATTACAGTTTAACTGCAGTTTTTATAGATTTTACTGGAGCACTTTCTTTTTGCCGACTGTCCCTGGGCAGGTCTCTCCGGTAGGAACTGTTTTAATCTCATTTTCTGACAGGCCAAATACGACTGTGCAATTTAATTTTTCCCCCTCAAATACCGGCGTTTTTATCGTTTTTGGTTATGGCAAATCTAAGCTCAGACACCAACGATACTGTGACTCTCCAGCGAGGGTCTTAGTTGGGGATTCCCTCATTTCACTCTCCCCTGGTGAGGTCATATTTGTCATCCCTCTGAATGGCCAGGCTTTCGTGTCTCGCTGAATGATAAAGACATACTCTAACCGTTCGGCACATTTCAGAATCGGGATCTGCGCCTTCGCCTTGCTAACCGACTCTGATAAGACTGCTGGCCATGCAACCAGAGATAAGACAGGTGTCATCAGTCAGTCTGTTGTTTGCAGTGGCGCAGGGACAAGCTGAAAAATACAGTTTAGCATCGTGCTGTAATGTCTATGCCAGAGGTTGAGGCACAGGTGACTTACCTGGCATTTACTATCCTGTAAATCTTGTTCAGAGAATCTGCTGTCACAGTGACCATGTCCACCTGTGTTCTAGACAGTTGTTTCTGACCGAGGACTCACTACTGGAGTGGCCCACATGTCTTGATTCAGGAGTTTACACAGATAGTTCTGAAGATGGTCTATGTGTCACAGTTGCCTAGATACCAGTGGACGGTCCTAAAATGTAAACTTAGATAGCCTAAACCAGGGACAGACAAACCAAGGATATACTGTTTCCTGAGAAACCTGTGCCTACCGTTCACCCCACTCCCAAGTCATCGAAATAATTTAATAGGCAACAGCCTAATAACTGAAGACGCTTGAAGAAAGCTCTTAGTGAAAACACAAGTGTTAATTATTGGATCTTCCAACACTTTAATATTCTCTTCTAACTATTTTATTGGGAAACAGTTGAATCTTTTAATTCTGCTTACAAACCTGGCACTTGTTTCTTAGCTCAGGTAATATTGAGTCAAATAAAGACAAAAATAACAACAAAGAAACCCACTAATAAACAGAAGATTCACTAAGAGCATTATCTTGCTTCAAGGTTATCATCTCATTCAGTTTTACCAAGTGCTTCACTGAGCTGCCCTCTTGGCAGACCTCAGGAGCATCTTCCTGCCTGCCTACGTCTCCACTCCAGCGCCAATGCCTCTCAGTCTAGGTTCTTTGAGGCGGCAACACCCCAGTTCAATGCACCAGTTTCTGAGTTCGATTGCACTAGATTATGCTGAAGTGATACAACATCAGTAAAATCTCCTTGGTTCGCAATAATAAATCCTTTTCTTACATTCATGCCACATGCCCTTTGCAGGTCCACTCTCATGCTTTTCTAAGGTTTATTCTTCCCTGCTGAACTGTGATTTGGCCCCTCAAAATTCTTGGATAGGACAAGAATCACTTTTCATGTTTTACTTACCGAAGCATATCTTCTTGTCAAAGAAGAATTTCTCCGACTATTTCTTGCTACTATAATAGGATGTATTATCCTTCCACGGGGAGGGCAAGGGGATATTTGGATACAATGAAGTACTTTAGCACAAGTGGCCTTTTGTGAGAAAACAGAGTGAAGAGTAAGTATAGGGAGAGGAATCTGTTAGCCAGTAACTGTGGTAACCTAGGTGACAGCTGATGGCGGTTCAGACCAGGAAAACAACAGGAGAGAGAAACGGCCACCTTAAGGATGTATGTACTCGATGCATGTTCTGAAAAATTGGATATAAGACGAGACAGATAAAGATTCAGGATCATCTGAATTATACAGCTTGAACTAGGATTCAAATGCCACCAACTGGGGTTGGATAGTGGGGAGGGGTATAGGAGGGAGTGAGGAGAGAGCACAGGGACACTGTGATTGGACCACGGAGGCACAATAGGACTCTGGATTTCTGTGCGCATATACTTTAAATAAAGTCAATTGGTGTACCTGTATATTTTTCTGGCCACGTTTAACCAGGATGGAAATCTTCATCACGCTGATATAGCAGAGAGAGAGAGGGGGGGGGGGGAATAACTGCAGCAGGTATCACACCCGAGGACGTGATTACCAGGCCTGGCCAGGAGTTTAGTGGGATGAGGACAGGTGAGCATGCCAGCTGGTGAGACTCGCTGAGCAGCCGAGAGGCCTGAAGGTTCCCAGGGCCTAAAACAATTGCTTGGAGTGTGGGTTCTGGCGCAAGGGCACTGGAATTCACAAAATTAAAATAGCTAGACAAGTGGTTCAGATTTGTATAAGAAGATCCAGGGTGTGATTTAACTGTAATTCACAGAAGCAGGATGGAGGCAAAGTCACTGAGACAGAGCAGCGGAGAAGCCGAGTGATCACGAAGCTAGGAGAATACTCTGCCCGACGGCCGACTGATAATGCAAGATTTTCCTGTGCTTCTGGCTTTCCCGCCACATCTTAGTCCACCGCACTCTGACTTTGTGATTAACGTGGTTTGACCAAAGCTATATTTACACATCGCTTCACCACTGGAGTTGAACATTCCTGTTTTTGTTTGCCCCTTTACCCGAGTTTCCGATGGCCTACTCTGTTTCTGTTCTGGGGCCACGAGAACATCTTTGGATGCACTTGAGAACTGGTCTCAGTGGGACTTCTGGGACTGTGGACGGGCGTGGAAAACTGGAGAGCCATCCCCATCCTCCCCTAGCCAAGTCCAAACCCATCCTGCGCCTCTGAATCATGGGAAAGAACCCAGCCACACTGGTACCACTGCCTGGCCAGGGGACAGCTTGTCACGAGCCCATGAATAACCCCAGATGAGGATGGAAGAAGCAGACACAGACTGCAGATGATTGAGAAGCTAACTGCACTCTGGCAAGCTGCTGAACTCAACATGGTCAGTCCTACGGCAAGGGCTCTCGGAGACATGCACGCCTACTGACACCTCCGAGCCTTAAGGTGAGCAAAATACTGGAGAATAGACAGTTGTTAAATTCCTCAAATTTGTGTTAGTGCACAGAGCAAAAGGTGGGGACAGGAGAAAATCGGGGTGACCACAGGCTGCCTGTATTTCTAGCCAGCTTTCCCCAAAGAGAAAGTAAACTGTCTCACAATAACAGGCAGTTTCAAAGCTTGGAGCCAGGTGCCCCTGGAAGGGAGGCTCTTACGTCCCGCAGAGCCTGGGTCTGGGGGATGCTGGCTTCCACTGTGACTGCATCTCAGAGTTACGGTGCCCAGTCCTTGGGAATGACATTTCTTGTTTGTGGCACTAGCAACAGGTTTCTAGAAAGATTTACATCAGCAAAGGGCAGGCAGAATTCATAGTTGCAAGTTTTCCAAAGTGCAGTCTGTATACTTCAGGCATAAAGGAATAGAAAAGAAAACAAAGGAAAAACCTTTTGTAAAGGAATGGAGGCAGGCTCTGTGATTAGAGCTTCTGGGTGCTCGGGGGGTAGGGGTGGGGGTGGCCAGGGCCGAAGGGCAGATGCAGCCTGTGTACAGGTAGTGGAGCTTTGGGGACACATCAAGTCTTTCTTGGTCAGAGCATACGCACTCCAAGTTGCCTATCTTGGCTGAAATGTTCCAATTAAATCTTTATGTGTTTTGAGTTGAGCTAATGTTTCTATCTCAAGAATGATAAAATATTTATCGTAGGAAGAAAGTATTATGGATGGATGGTACCCCCTTGGGAAGATATGCTACAAAATCTTTAAAAACTAAAAAGCAAAGTGGATAACTGTTTTCTCTACACGCAGTAGGAAAGGCTGAAAGGCAACACTGAGGGTGAGCGCGAGAGAAGAGACCGAGAACGTTTCCCGAAGAAAACCGACGTGGTCCCGGGTCAGTCTGTTCACGGACAGTCCACCCGGTAACGTCCTTGTGTTGTCACATACATCCTGCAACGATATTTAATGTCTTCATCAGCAGAGCTAATACCACCCAAGTGTGTTTATTTGTCCGGTCATTATTTTACACTTTTCTACTCTCTTATTATTACTCTCATCTCCCCAACTCTCTTCATTTGTTTACGGTTCTGTTTTTCTCCCTGAAAAACGACGGACTCTCTGAAAGAAAAAGAACAGGTGTCTACTGGTATTTTCCCTCAGGCCTTCCGAAATGTGCTGCAGTCTCTGAACCCAAGAGTACATTAGTGTCAATTTTGTTTTAGGACACCAGTAGAAGTATGCTGAGCAGCACGCGTGCGCGTGCGCGCGCGCACGGACACGCACACACACACACACTGTTATGTCGGATATCTTTAAATATTAGAGCTCTTCATAACACACAAACCACGATCCACCCCGACAGACAGAACTGCGTCCGGCAGTGTTTCTGCTCCGGGTCAGAAATGTGGCCTCCGCAGGAAATGGGAGTCTGTGCCAGGCGTCCCAGGTGTTGGCTGGGCTTTCAAATGGTAATGGGTATGCGAACAACATGAAATTTGAAACCACGTCTTGGTGAAAAGTGGGCTCAGAGATGCTACAAGGAAAAGACAGTTTCAGCCAAACATTTAGCTCGAAGGGAGGTCGACGGACAAAAACTGCAAATGCCACGCATGCGCACCTGGGAGGAGGTGGGGGTGTGGAGGCCGCGTGAGTGCGCAGAAGCGCAGAGGTGCCGTGGCGCCGCCGCAGCGAGTTACCTGGGCTGCAGGTTCATGACAGCGTGCTGACCTGCTCAGACTGAAGACGCGACCAAAATGCTGAGTTAGTTCAAAGACACCTGATCGATGCAATACCAAAACAAGGCATCAGGAAGAAACTGATGTCGGAATTCACGAATCAATGATGTTTGACAGCAGCATACCGAGCGGAGAGAGGATGATGGATAGCACAGCTGTGATCAGCCACAGTCAGCATCGCAGAACTTAGGCGCTTATTACGAGACCTCATTTTACTGAGAGCTGTTAAGGGGGAAAAAACGGTACCCTATTTCTGCCTGCAGACTCGATCGTATCCCTCAGCAGAGAGTTTTTGTATGAATTAGTGCATTTCTTGGAGAGCAAATAGGTGGAATCCCTTTATGTTTCAGAAAAAGGTGTGTCCTTGCAAGGAGAAAGCTCAAAGTATTTGCTTTTTTCTTTTAAACACATTCTACTCTTCCCCAATATGAGACTCAGAACGACTTGCTACAAAGTGTGTATTTCTACAGAAGTCTTAATGCAGAGATTTTGTTTTCCGTGAAGATAGCTGCTTTCGTGTGACGCAGAGTGCAGAGGGAAGAAGAGTGTCATGGAAACTGCCTTCAAGTCGGTGGCTGTGACAACAAATGGCAGGGATCCCTAGGCCTCGTCACCGGTTTTCTGACTTGAAGCTGCGAACCCGAGCTCTCATTGCCCTTCCACTGGGCCCCAGAATCACCCTTTCCATTTTCCCAGTCTCCGGGCTTTTTGTGTGGGTGTCTGGTTAGAAGAGATCCAGTGGAATTCCTGGCACATAAAAATATTCAATACATATATATATAGTTATATATATTTATTTTATACTTATGTATGTATATATTTAATATATACATAATTAATATGTATGTATTAATATATACATAAATATATATACATTTATATATAGTGAAATTCTATTTAGTTGAGTTGGGCAATTTATTTTCTCTCCAATTCTATTGGTTAAAAATACTCTGTGCTATAGGATTATTTTTACTTTGTTTTTCATATTTTCAAGTCAACTTTTTCCATTTTTCATAATATAAATTCAGTAGATAATTTTCAGATTTCCAGAAGTAACTTGACCACTTCCAGACCAGGAACATGTGAAGTTCTATCGCATTGGGCAGTTCAAAAACAACAACAAAAGTGCTTCCAACTGATGCTGTTTCTATAGCCTGAGACCAGCTGCCCACTGACACATCGATAAAGTAGGAAGATTAAGTAATTACGCAGATATTTTGGGGAAAATAAAATGCTCCAACTGCAATGGCAAACATTATGTTTAAATGTCTTTTTTTGTCCTATTCATGGAGATTGGGATATGCGGTCCCTTAGAACACACTCTGAATCATTTAAAACATTTTATGTCATGCTTTATAGTATTCCATACGATGCTGCATTCTCAGAGAGAGACGGTTTGTGTTTTCCAGGAGTTCGGTTACTGTTTGAACCATGGCAAATGTGTACAGAACACGGATGGTAGACGGAGGGAAACCCCAAGACATTCCCGAAGCCGCTTCAACTTTGGCAAGAGGCCCATCGCGGTGTGTCCCCTGCAGGCAGGTCCTCACTGGGCTGGTGTCCCGGCTTTGCTGGGTCGGAGGTCTAACCAAGAGCGCAGCTGTTCTTGGGTGCGGACAAGTTGTGAAGATTGAGTTAGAAGCTGAACAAGACCCAGTTTTATTCATGGGGCATCATTATAACTCAAAGTAACTGAAAGACAAATGACATGTGCACAGACAATGATTTTGCCGGCGTTTCTCAGAAGCAAACAAAGTGAGTCTGTGCTGTCACTCCAAAGAAAATAACCGACAGGGTTTGTTTCCACTGATAACATGGGAGATAGCTGAAGCCACAGAGCACAGAGGAGAAAGAGAATTTTGGAGATCTTTTATCTTCACCCAGAAGTTTGACACTTTTCCAAAACTTAAAATGTTTCTCTTGAGAGCCATTGCAGTATTAGGAATGTGAGTTTTTTACACTGTGTAACATTTCAAAAATCTCCATAACTCATTGAGCCAATATTTTATTAATGGACAATGCTTACTCAGTGCTGCTGCAAAACCGGGCGCGGAGAAAGCGATGATTTATTGATACGGACCCAGCTTCCCCTTGACGACTAGTCTCTAGGGAGCAACCACTTTTTTTTTTAATTGGGGACGTAGAACCAAAACTGAACACCCAAAACTACCAGCTGAATATAATAATATTTCTCCCTTTTTAAACTGCTTATCTACATGGAGCCATATTTTCCCTATGCATTTTTACCAAACATTATTTCTGATCACACTAAATACAGAAGGCAGATGTGAGAATTCAGCTGACTTTTACTTAGCTGTTCATTTAAACCTGTACAAACATGTAAAAAAACATACCCCTCTTCTCATAACTCACAGTTTTGTTTTGGAAAATATCATTATTTTCATAAAATTATACGAGTAACATTTCTAATTAGTGCACTATTTTAAATGGATTAATAAGGAACTGTGTTTGGAATGTCTCCATTTTAATTTTGAGTATGCAACCCATGGGGTCACGGGAGTATGGTGAGGCACGTTAGCAAGTGTCTGTCTGTCCAGGATGAAAGAGACAGGAAAACCACCATCCCCTGACCAGGGCTTCCCCACCTCGGCTCTAAAGCCTGAGTTAGGGGCTATGGGATAAGCCCTGGGAGGTTGGGTCCTACTTACTAATCAATAAACAAGAGGCCAACAATCTAATTTGGAAAAAGAGCTAGAAACTTGGACAGGAATTTTAGAGAGAAGGCTACCCTACTGGCATTTACATATGAAAATATGCTGAAGACCATTACCTACCAGGGAAATGTAATTACATCTTCAAGTTCACTATCCATCCACCAGAACGGTTAAAATTGCAAGTGTTGGCCCTGGCTGGTGTGGCCCAGTGGATTGAGTGCCAGACTGTGAAGCAAAGTGTAGCCGGTTTGATGCCCAGTCAGGACACATGCCTCAGTTGGGGGCCAGGTACCCAGGAGGAGGGGCATGAGAGGCAAACACGCATTGATGTTTCTCTCCCTCTCTTTCTCCCTCCCTTTCCCTCTCTCTAAAAAATAATTAAATAAAATATTTTTTAAAAAATTGCAAGTGTTGGAGAGAATGAGAAGCAACTGGAACTCTCAGACATTGATTATAGGAATTAAACTTGTACACTGTGTTTAGAAAACTGTTTGGTAGTTTTGATAATGTTATATAAATGCCTCCCCTGCATTTCACTCCTTCTACTCCTAAGTACTATAAACAAGAGAAATTATTTCCAAATGATTGTATACAATAATCACAGCAGCAAAAACCAGAAAAAAGTTCATAAATAAATATTTTATATATTCATAAAATGATCTAAAATATTTTACAGTTAAAAATTTAGCGAAGTACAGATGAATGCATATCTTTGCTATGAAACTGTCGTAAAATAGTGGATCCGATGCAAAGCATGAACAACAACGACAAAGTACGCCCATGAGCTATGAAAGTGGCACGACTATTGAAGTGGAAAAGTGGTATTCATGGGTGGGAACATCCGGTATGGTTGGTTAGGCAAAAGTAATGTCATTTTGGCTTAGTTAAGGAGATATAATTATTTACTGGAAAAATGCAAAGGATGTGGCAAAACAATTTACACTAATAAGTTCAGGAAAACAAATCTGAGTTAATTGCATCCAAAGCTAATATAAATATGCAAAGAGTAAGATTTTAAAAAGTCGAATCTTACATGGTTGTGAGAATATGAAGTTTCTTTATATAAAAGTGGAACTCATTGGAATTAGCCTTAAGATCCTATGGAGAACAAGTAATGAGGGGTATTCATTTTAAATAATCCTCATTTTTTTTATTTAATTAAATAGTTCTGCTCATACCTTTTTAATGTCTAGTATATTTTGAAATACAGTACAAGTCTGCCTTCTCGCCGACAAGTAAATGATAGAAAACTGTGGAATGCACATATAGTCTGAAGCAATTTATATGGTAATTCATGATTTCCTAATATCCCAAACGAAGTCACCGTACATGTCCTATTATTACAAAGTATAAATGCAACTTCATCACTAATTGAGGGAGAGTTGCAACAGTGCATCCACTCTCTTTGTTAACTGGTGGGACTTCTGGACACTTGTTACTCACTTGTTACTCACGTGCCTGAAATGTTGAGAAAACCCTCTTGCCAGAACCCTGGCAGAGCTGAGCCACGACTTCCCTTTGATTTGCCAAGATTTTTATTTCATTCTGTAAGTACTTTGTCTTTGTGGTTTATCTTTCCCTAGCTTTCTGGGTCTTTTTCTTTTTTGTGTTTCTTCTGCTTGTCTATCTTAATCTTGCTTTTTTAAAAAAAGATTTTATTTACTTTTAGAGAGAGGGGAAGGGAGGGAGAAAGAGAGAGAGAAACATCAATGTGTGGTTGCCTCTCACGTGGCCTCCACTGGGGACCTGGCCTGCAACCCAGGCGTGTGCCCTGACTGGGAATCGAACCAGTGACCCTTTGGTTCACAGCCCTCGCTCAATCCACTGAGCTACACCGGCCAGGTCGTTAACCTTGCTTTTTTGACGTGCTACGTCTTATCTCATTTTTCTCGTGTTTTCTCCATTCACTTTGGAATTGGTACAGTGGATAACATAATGTTTCCATTGAAAAACGGAAAAGTGAGTTGGCTGATTAATGTGCATACACACAGTATTCTTTTAAAATCTCAGAGAAAGACAAATAATATTCTTGGAGAATAAAGTCTGTTCCAACCCTCTCCTCTGTCCCCAAACAAGACTACCCCATCAGAGCGTGAGAGCCCCTGAAGAGGGAAGGGAGAGATGCAGAGCAATCGGTGGTCGCTTTTCGGTTTGGGTTTCCAAGTGGTTTTCTAAATGCCAATGAGTGTGGACCATCAATCGCCGTAGCCATCAGCGGTAACCCTTTCACCCCATGAGGCAACAAGGACCTGAGGAGTTACCAATTGTGGAAAAAAGACAAATAAATACATTATTTGGTGGAAAACGTGACGATGGTAGACGCTGTGAAGAAAGGCAACTGCAGAGCTGGGGCAGCAGCTTAAGGACGGCTGTGCACGGTTTTGGTTGCAAATTTGACGAAGTCAGGACAGGTGTCCCTGAGACCGTGATGAAGGGAGCTGCTCTGTAATATTCACGGGCAGTAGGCCCGGAAGAGGAAATGTTCTGAGCGAAGGGAAAGGAGACCATCGTTACTCACTGACAGGCCTATTTAGTAGCTAAAGGATGTAAAATACCAGCTGTCTTTGGTTAGGCAGGGACTTGGGGTCGGTAGAATTCTAAGACGACCCTTCAATTGGCACCCCCTGCTGGATGCTCCTGGTATAGGCACCTCCTATCTGAGCAGAACTCTCTCTGCGGTGATCAGGTTCGTCCGTCAGGAGTGAGGGACAGTTTCGGATGTGGTGCGTCCTCCGAACCAGTGGACTTTGAGTTCATCAAAGGGATGTGGTTCTAAGTGGGCCTGACTCTATTAGGTGAAATCTTTAAGAAGGAACAGGGCCCTTCCTGACGAAAGAGACACTGTCATTCCGACCCTGTAGACGCAAAAGGTCATGATGTAGGAGAGGCCACTTACAGGAGCCACGGGTCCACAAGACCTGGATTGGGCCGGCGGCAGAGCTCTCTCCCAAGTCCCCTTAAGATGTAAGTGGATGAGGACCGTATGTGTACATGGTGACACCAGAAAAACAGGAAGGGAGGTCAAGGACAGAATGTTTAAGGGCAGAACATTAGCCTACACTTGGCCATCCTGATTTTATCGGCCTGTTATTTGCCACCTCACTTTTCAATTAACAATCCAGTTGATGTCCCCTTTTTTTGGCTAATTAGGCTTGAAATTACATGCACTTAGATAGTTTTCATATATCTACTTAGGCTTGGATTTTAAACAATTTAATTGATTGCGTTTCTCATAGTGAAAATGAATCTAACTGTACACTGTAGTAATTTTAAAAAGACTGAAGCAAACCATCTGATCCTTAAATCAAAAATCCTGTGTTCTTCATTAACAGTGTAACAGGCACAATTTGAATATTAAGTTCAGTAAATGCTCAAGAATAAGCAAAACAAGTATTTGAGCACATAGGCATTTTAGTGCGGCACACCCTCTATTAAATCGCAGTTTCTCACTGGCTGACGGCCGATGGGCCACTAAACCACATCTTCAAAGATAACTCCCCCATAATATTTTAAGCTGTATGATATAATTAATTTACAGTACCTAGGTTGTTAAAATCCTCCTGAGATAAAATCATGGTGCTTTACACTTTAAATAACTCATAGGGTTGGGTAGCATCACAATAGAAAAGTCATTTAAAAAATGTTTTTCCTAATAGATTGTATACAATGATTTAAAATAAAGACTGAATCCCATTTTATTCCATTAGGATAAACTATTTACCTTATTTTTCAAATTTTATTTCCAGAAAATTTCAGTTGGTCAAGCCTTCATTAAAATGGTGTTGATTTTACTGGTGTGCGTGTTTAAAGAAATCCATTAATGCTGGATTTTAGTCACTTCAGTAAGATATCAGTATGTGATGTCACTTTGGCAAGATGTCAGTAAGAAATGCATCCTCTAGGAGCCTAGATTTGCTCATAGCAGGTAGAGGGACGAACCCAGTCCCCCGAGGTAACTGCCTGTTGGGTGAAATAACGCACGTGAAGTGCCCAGCACGCTCTCTGTCACGGGGTGCACAGGAGAGCATCTTCGCCCCCCCCCCCGTGCACCGTGTTCCCCCCTTTGCCTCCCCTCCCCCCTTTCTCCCGCGGGCCCACGTCAGGAGCACAAGACAAACGGACAGGGAAGATGCAAAGACCCACGCAGGGTCAAGTTCAATCCTTGACGGCATTTCCATGTGTCGAAATACCAGCAATTCTGTACAAATAACTATTAAAAAGTTGTCTACATTTCTAAAGGTGAATATTATATCATCCATAACTACAAAAATAATTTTACACTGAGAAGTCACATGTCTGACTAATAATTAAGGAAACATATATTATTATGCAAATTGTTACCAAAAGCCTCATCCTGCCACCAGGGCTTCACTCCGATCCCCCGGGCACGGACAGGTGCCCGGGCCTGAGCAGAGGGACGCCCACGCGCAGGCGCAGTTCCGTCACTGACCTGAACGCGCATCTCAGGGCTCTGCTGCGGTTTGAAACTAGATGAACTTGAACACCTGTGGCTCTGCATCTCATGGGATTTAGCAGAACTTTAAATAGTCATGTTGAGGGGATGTTGAATCCCGTCTCACCATGATGGACTTCCCCTGGCCCTCAAAGGCTGATTCCTCTAGTCTGCGCTTCCCACTTTTCTTCCTCTTGGATGTCCCTTCAAGGGCAAAAGCACCCGTCGTCTCACCCCTGGCGACCGGGGAGCCAGAGTCTCCTTGAGAACCGTCGGGGGTGTGAGGCTCAGGCGTTACAGGGCCCCTTTCCTGAGACCAGCAACTAAAGGGGAAAATCATCTCGTTTTGTGGTAAAACCCAAATGAGAGATTGTTTTCCTTAAAGACAAACAAAACTCAATTTAACAAAAGATTACATTTGTTTTTAGTGTTTCATTTCACATCAAATAAGTGAACAAAAGAAACTACAGGTGGTAAAATTCCAAGGCAAGAAATAGTTGTGGATCAAGGTTAAGAGGTACAAGGCAAATGAATATGGTTTCTTCATGGACATCATTCACTTAATTAAAATAGTGTCAAATCTTAAAGGAGAAAATTAGAAATAGAAAAAAGCATGATAAAAGGACAATTGTGAGAGAACATAACATGGAATTATAAATGTATTAGTTTAACACTTATGACAATAAAAACAAAAAGAAATGCATACTCTTGCTAAGGTCTATGACGAATACTGCAAAAATCTTATTGACTTAAATTAGAATAAATAATTGTTTTTTTATTTGACGTGTGATGTTTAAAAATAATACAGCAAAATTGTACAGCCTAAAATCTACATGCTGTAGTCATTATTAAATAATTAAATTTTCACTTATATACGTATTATTTGTAACTAGTAATAGAAAAGCACATTTCTACTTCATTCCCACTCGTTCCCCTCTGATCCTCGCTTCACGGGTGATGACCAGCCATAAATCCCGATCTAAAGGGCGACGCCCATTAGGAACCTCAGCAAACCTCCATTAATCAGATGCCGTCTGGACAGCAGCTGAAGAAAACAGTTCAAAAGCCGCTTGCTAAACAATTGCGACATCAGTCCAACCACCAGTTCACACTTAGCATTAAGTTGAAGCCACACTGGGTGCGGCTGTAACGCAGTGTCGGAGACAGCGGGGAAATGGCAACTGCCTCCCAAGTCTCCTTTCGCCAGCTGCAGCTCGCTCACCACGAGAACGTCGCCACGACTCCCTACTCACAAGTGTACTGGACCCGTACATATGTAAACTGTAAATTGTTCATAGGCGCATGCAATCTGCATGAAGTGGTGACGGTGAGCACACGAGTCAGACCCCTCGCTTCCTACTACTTATCAGTGACCGGCTGTCGACTAAATCGATTCTGCCACAGGACCGCCAGGACGCGCTGTCACTGGCTAATGGAGACGTCCCGGCGCAGTTCAAGACGACTAACATGCATAGCAAGGCCCCAAATTCCCTCTCTGCAGTCACATCTTAACGCAAATGTCACACCCTTCGAAACGGTTGGTTTTTAAGCAGCAGAGAAACACCGAGTCTCATGTCAAGAAAGTATAGAAAAGGACAATTAGTGACTGTGCAGAAGCAACCCTGGACCCATCCGTGGTCCCGTAAAAAGAGCTATTTAGTAAGTCTGTGCATGGGAACAGGTAAATATTTTGAACTTGAGTTTGGAGGTAAATAATGGAATGAACTGAACTGCTATGTGAAATAAAATGACAGGGGTGTTTTCGGTGTGGTTCTGAGAGAATCATCTCACATCGGGCGGCCTCCAGGGTTACCTAATACTCAATTCTAGTTGATGCTTTCATTGCCCCGCTGTTGTTCATTGGCCATGGGGGTACAAGAGGGAATTCCAGGTCCACGTTCCCCGAGCGGGAGGCAGAGCCTGGAAGAGGCTCCATGACAGATGAGCTAGGGTGACACTGAGAATCCAGGTGAGGACAGAAGTCCTAGGCTGAATCATCCTTAAGAACACAAACCTCCTTGAACATGGAGGAATTCTGAGGCTGTGATTTAGGAGGCTTGAGTGGGGAAACATTTTTGAAGTACTGGAGTGATTATGTAAGACATAGTTTTTATTGAATTCTCCCTAACACTATTTAAGCATCTTTTAGTAGCCAGTAACCATTAAAGTCCACAAGGCACTTACTGAAGTTGGTCTTATGACAAAATCATTTACATTTAATATTTAATCAAAAACTTGCTTGGCATAATTCCTGCAGGGTACTTTCAGGCCCATAAGTAAAGAATGCATTTTTTGTTTGTTTTTTGTTTTTTGTTTTCTTTTAACTGCACAGGGTGGTAGAAAGAATGTTGAGAGACCTGCTTGTAAACACAACAGAGAAAATAAAAGATTAAGTCTGTTGAAAGAAATCATTGTTTTTATATAGCTTACATTAGAATAAAATACCTTGAAATTTTGCAGTATACATTGCATATTCTAAAATTGCTTTAGACAATTTTTCAAGTTATTCTGAAATATATCTCTCCAGTTATATTGCAATTCCAAGTGCAGTATATTATACTGTACTTCCAACCCCTAAACAAATTCCAATTCATGGAAGAATGCTCTGTATAAAATCTAAAGATTTGAATTTATGATTATCCATATTATCATTATATACTCCAAAGGTTTTTTGCTTTTAAGTTATTTATAATTTTTTTCTAAAGTTTTGCTCTTTTCTACAATGAACAGTTTGCTACGTACAAATCAGATGACAAGTTAAAGGGTTCTTCTAATCTAATTATATAATAAATGAAATATTTTCATTCCTTTCTGATTTACATCTGAGGAAACCCTTTGCCGAGTCATTGATGGTGAGAATTGTTTTCACCATGTGGCAGTGGTATTCTCTATTGATAGATTTATTCCGCTAATACATTTGAATAATCAATTTCACATGTTTGTGTATCATCTGATAGCTTAACTGGAAATCACCCAGATGTTGATCTGTGAAGAATCTACAGTGATTTGGTGTACTCTCACTGTTCTATACTCATAATAATCACACCAATTATAGCAGGAAAAATGGAATGCAGCAGAGATGGGTCTTTAGAACTATGGAATGAATGCAAGGATGTTTAACGAGCAATTACTGATGACATTTTGTGGTTTTTACTCCAAGAAAGTTTGCAGGATATGACCAGGGAGATAAATCAATTTCAAATGAAAAGGATGAAAACTCCTTTTCAAGAATCATCAAAGAAACAGTATCCAGAAGCATTGTTATGTAGTTTTAATAGTTTCTATGAAAGGTCAAACAGTGACTTGTGTTGTTACTTTAAAAAACTAAAGTATGGTTCATTGAGGATAATTAATTGATAGAAAAATATGTCATTAATAAGAGATTTAATTGTAGAAATAAACATGACACAATAGTTTAACACATTACCTTTCAGAGTGAAGAGTCAATTGTGTTAATTTCATGAATCTCGAATAAATCAACATTTTGATATATGAATATATAAATTATTGAATATCATGCATTTTACCATGAAAGAAGAGAAAGGGAAAGATTTATTCCTCACTTTCTATGAAATAATGATTTGGTTATCTATTATGAATTACTGAATAAAAAGACACTACGGCAGAGTTAGATACTTGTATAGCTATGGTCGGTATGCTCCATCTGAACTTGTAATGAGAGGAGTGATATCATAACTAAGAAGCAGTACCAGATCTCCACACTAATATCTCACAGTGCTGCATGACGCAGATCTTCGTTCAATGATAGTCTCTTTGGTTTTCAGTTCCTCCGTTAGTGAAACAAGCAGACCACTTGTAGCTCTGTAGTTCAGTGATCATTATACACTTGTCTTTGTAGAATAGGGGAAGGGCTATGAGTTCCAAATGATTACAAAGTATTTCAAGATACTGGCTTAGTAGCAGAAATGTTTAAGACTACATAGCTCTGTGTACCACTTAGCTTGCTATGGACTACTGCAAATCACGTTCAAGTACATAAGCCATTTAGTGGCCTGTGATTTAAAGTGTTTCAATATATTAGCCTATAAGACTCATAACATCCTAATGATTTGTATTATTTTAAACCTTTTTATTTTATGGGCTGAAAAATAAAATGTCAAGCTAGGGTTAACAGAATTAAAAAAAAAAACTCTACCTCATTGGCAAACAGATTTATAACAAAATAAAGAGTGAACCCTGGCTGGTGTAGCTCAGTGGATTGAGCATTGGCTGTGGGACAAAGGGTCAGTGGTTCGATTCCCAGTCAGGGCACATGCCTGGGTTGTGGGCCAGGTCTCCAGTGGGGGCCACGCGAGAGGCAACCACACATTGATGTTTCTCTCCCTCTCTTTCTCCCTCTCTTCCCCTCTCCCTAAAAATGGATTAATAAAATATTTTTTAAAGATTTTATTTATTTATTTTTAGAGAGGGAAGGGAGGAATAAAGAGAGGGAAAGAGAGAAACATCAATGGGCAGTTGCTGAGGGACATGGCCTGCAACCTAGGCATGTGCCCTGACTGGGAATCGAACCTGTGATGCCTGGTTCACAGCCCACGCTCAATCCACTGAGCTACACCAGCCAGGGTGATAAATAAAATATTTTTTTTTAAAAAAGAATGAGACAACATTAAAAATACAAGGTTAGAAAATAAGAGGGAAATGAGTAAGTTCAATACCAAAGAACTTCTCTAAAATATACACTTAAAATATCTGACTATCTAGATAAGCATATTGATCACAGCATAATGCATTTTGTAAAACCGGAAGAAGTCCAAAGCACCTAAAACAACACACTGAGAGGGTGGCCTGGAGACCAGCAGCATCAGAAGCTCCTGGGAAATTTTTAGGATGGTGGACGGACTCTCACACCCCATCCTGAATCCGAGCCGGAGTTTTGAGAAGGCCCCCAAGTGATCTCTACTACACACGTTAAAAGCTGAGAGTCACAGGTGGGCATCAGCACTGTGTTGCGTGAGTGGCCAAAGTTGGTAGTGGCACGTGTTAGGCAAAGTGTTCTAACGTAGCTCCTCATGGCATACTTACCAAATTTTCATGGGACTTGCAGAAAAATTTTGACTTTGAATGTAGTTGAACATTACTATTGTATTAACAATGATAAAATCATCATTCATGACTTGGTGTTTACGATACCATGTGATGTGGTCCACATGTTGGTTTAAAGATATAATTTCAAAATATTTATAAATGAAATAATTTCTTTTAACTTTCAAGATTTTTTTGTTTTTCTTCTTCTTCTTCTTCTTTTTTTTTTTTTTTGCTTAAATAATTGTTGTGTAGAAAGTCAGTTGAACTGAAGTGTGCCATAGCATTTGGCAGGGGTGGGGGGTCAGGACCAGGAAAAGCAAAAGGCAAACATCATCGCACCATTACGACTGACGAGCCTCATTTTAAAACATCACTTTGAGTCAAAAAGAAAATTGCATGTAATGGGAATCTGGAAAAAAGTTGATGAGACAATTTTTAAAAGGTAATCTGCTTTAACATTTCAAAAGAAGTGTTATTGCTTGTATAATTTTAGAGTGAACAATTGGCTGAGAATGACATGCATTATTTCATGTTGTGAAAATTTTCTCTTGGTTTTAATGTACACTGAATGAAAATACTAGCCACAGAGCCAAAAAATACAAACCCATTGCATATAAATAAGAAGAAGAATAACAATCTTAGGTATTAGAAAAGTAAAATTTACTTCTCAGCAATTTACAAAAACATAAAAACAGTGATAAATATAGGTAATGCACTCTCTTGGTACATTTACTTAAAATGTACTCAAGTACATTTTGAGTACTTGGTAAACGTACTCAAATTATCTCTCCATGAATACTTATTTAGCTAATACCTCAATTTTCAGCTACCTGACATATCTGTTTCTTTTGAAGTTCTCAACTCGGTGTTCAGACTAGATTCAGGTTGCTGTTTAAAATTCCCACTACATAATGAGTGTATTCTGAAATAGAAATGTTGAATCTCGGGGAAATAAACTAGACGCTAGGAGTTTATCATACGTTTATTTAAAAAATGGCAAATAAATATTCACTGTTTTTGATGTTGTTTGACCTGCATATGTCGCTAATTTACTTATCTTGACTTGTTTCATATTAATCTGTTGTAAAACTCACCAAAAACTATCTCAATAAAGACTGTGAATTCTGCCATTAAGAACATTTTTCTTTTATTCAACTTATATAAACATACATTCAGAACACTGAATTTATTACTTTTTAAAAGAAAAGTTCAACACAAGGAATGATGTGATAAGTTTATTTATCATTCAAAAGGAAAATGTGCTACCTAATGGTTTTGTCATATTTTAAATAAAGCCCAGAAATCTACATGTTTATAGCTAATAAAGGGTTGAGAATGCAATTTGAAGATACCGTAAAACCAGGAAGACGAGAGTGATGAAGTACACATAACCCCCCACATGTGTAACCAATGTGGGGTGTCTTCTGAATGAGTTGAGAATTAAAGTCCCTTAAGTGTTAGCAAAGAGCTTTAAAATAAATCCACAATAAGTAACCAACCACATAGATTTCAAAAGACAAAGGTTTTATACTACAACACAGCAATAAAAAATACAGAGCTATTAAGACATGATAGTTCAAAAGTAGACTTTCTAAATCACTTTAAAAATGACTGGATTCGCAAACGTCAAAAGAGAGACTATTTTTTTCCCTACAGTTTTCTGCTGAAATAATTGCTGTGGGAAGGACAGAGTGAAGAAGAATTACATCAGGGGAATGGGCAGTGGAAGAGTATCTATGAGAAAATTTTTCTTCCAGGTCATTGTAGAAATGTCATATAAAATATGTGTCACTTGGTTGATTTCCATACATTACAATGTAAATAATTATGTTTCTTATGCCTGCTAAAAGTAATTGTAGAATTCATTCCCATAAGCGAACAGATTTTAATTGAACAGGGTTGTTGAATTGGGTTCTCGGAGTTTATCATATATTTAGCAAGAACACCATGGAGAAGAAATATCTGCGCACTGTCGGTGTACACTGGCAAAATTTCGGAGTCACTTTTCTCATCGTGGGAAGAGCAAAAATCCCATCTCTGTAAATTGTATTGTTTGTTACAAGAAAAAATGATTTCATGCTTGTGAAAACTCTGTGCAAACTTTAAAGTGGTAAAGATGTATTTTATTTATTATATATTTTATTTATTATTGTATGTGTGCACAGCAGAATTCAGTTTTTTGCATCGGTTCAGCAAATTTCTGTCAACCCAGTCCTGAGGTGGTGGACGCAGACATCTGCCTCATCCGGAGTCAATTCTCCTCCGAAATAAACCAAAAGAGACTGCTCTGTTTTGGACAGGAAATGTGTTTGCTGGATCCTCCAGAAAATAAAACTTTTTGCAGGAAAATTTTACAGTGTAATATGTTAAGGTCTTAGAGTTTGGAATTCAGTGAAAAGTTACCAGGGTCTAAAAATAATACTTTTAACTTTCAGAATGGTTGATCTTGAATTATTTCTCTTGAGTTCTCATGGTTGCTAGAACTGGTTGGCCAAGGGCTGTTATTATTCCACATCTACTTGAGCTTCTATGCCTGGACTTTGTGGAGATGATGAAAATAAAAATGTTTGCTGGAAAGAGAATGAGCAGCTACCACACCCAAAAGGAAACGACAGGGTGGGCAGAGGAAGGGAAGAGCGGAGGATGGACCATTGCCCTCTGTGTATCTAAAGTGTGTGCTAAAATATTGTTCCGGCCAGTAGAAAATTTTGCAGGAGTATTTCAGAGTCCATGATAAAGTCAGTGAGACTCTGCATTTAGCTAGTTGAGCTTAGCCTGCAAGCAATGTTCATTCATAAAATCAAAGGCTGTGTAAAGGTCAAAACAATCACGAATAATCTAGTGTGCTTCCAGGAGATCTTGTCTGCACGGTAACAAACGCTAATACAATGGAATGTGGTTTGGAAACTCTGCCTACTGCTCCAGGCCCCTCCTGTGTAACACACACAAGGAAACCTTGTGGGCAGAATTCCGAGTAAATGCTTACCCACGCAGTCCCTAGAGCTCCCCAAACTGGCAAGAATGTAATTCAGGACAAGGATAAACTGTATAGTATATTCAATCAAATGAGACTTGGCTCAAAGGATTAAAGCAGAAGAAAGGTACAGCATTGTCTATTCGGTTTTAATGAAGCATCCCAGTCCCGAAGGACAGCCGAGTTGCCCTCCTCACCCCACCCACCACAAATGTGTCTAGATCAACCCTCTAAGTGGACCGTCAGAGACCCGTACTCATGAGAGGGGTTTAGTTGCCAATACATCTGGTCATAGGGCATTAAAGACAGTGTAACCTTGCGATTTGAATTAATATAACCTCTCGATGAACTTGACCAATATATAATCAACTGAGACAAGAATAAGTATGAAAAGATAGCTGAAAGAGGAAAATCAAAATCAACTGAAAGAATATGCAAAGAATTTTTTAAAAGTTATGATGAGAAGAACTAAGAATTAGCTCAATCATAAAACTAAAATCTAAAATCTGCTCTGTAACTATAAAAATTATTTTAAAAATCACATTTAGCAAATCATAATGACTCAGGAAACGATCTCATTTAGCAAGTATTGATAAAAAAATTTCTCCCTTCTAGACTAAATGTCTATTGAAGACATTTTGCAAAAAAAAAAATCTATATTATTATGCAATAGTATGCTGAAGTTATAATTGTATGCAAAATTTATTTTAGTAGCCAACCTGCATGTATATAAACTCTGTTAGGTGAAAGGAAAAAATTCACAGTTTGTAGGAAAAAAATCCATTTTTACTATGCTCAATCATAGACATAAATGGATTAAAGTAGTTTAAAAATTTGGCATAAACAATATGTTGATATTTATTTTACTTTCCAGAATGTGAGCTCTAAATGTTGTTTAAACCTAAAAATTCTATCATATTATATATGTGTAGATATACATTTTGCAAATAAACATACAATATACGCATTCTACAAATACCATGATAAACATTTAAAAATTATATTATGTAATTTCTAAACATTTATGCTGAGCTGACATATTGAAATGCTATGTTTGGTGGCTTGAAAATGTCTAGTTATAACTGCAAGAAAAAGAAGAAAACAAACACTTTTTCTAGCTTTATCAGAAATGTATTTTGTGGAATTTATTCCAGGGATGCAAGGTCAGTACAATATCTGCACATCAATAAACGTGATAGACCACGTAAACAGATTGAAGGATGAAAACCACATGATCGTATCAACAGATGCAGGAAAAGCATGTACTATAACCCAGCACCTATTTATGGTTTGATGCTTTTTAACTTTAAGCACATATTACAGGTTCTCTTTTTGATTTGTCATTATCTTGTCTCAAGCTCTCCCTGAAGTGCTTGAAAAACCAGCACATACTGACTACATTTGCCCATATTTCACAGAATTCATACTGTAAGTCAGTATGGCACCGTGTGTCATGTCCTCAGCAAAGACAGAAATCTCCCTCTGCTGCCTGCAAAAGTATGGTTCTGTCTCCTCCGGAGGGTCGTCGCAGTACCAAACACCCCAAATTAACCTGACCAGCTCGGAGGGTCTGGTCGAACACAGGGAGCCCACAGACTCCTTAGAGACTGAGCAGACTCCTCAATCCCTAACCGGACCCCTGACCTCACATCGTATACCCACTCCAAACTGTGCTCTGCTGACGCTTTGTATTTTAACTCATAAGCTTATTGCTATAGTTAGAGCTGGACTTGATGCCAGCACAACTGTTGGCATTGCATCATGGAAATGCATGTGTTAATTTAAAGTGTTTCTGTACTACTCCAGATGATACGCTTGAAAAATTTTTATGCAGGATTTTGCTTGTTCAGTTAAGGTTCACTCATTACCATGTACAAATGACTTGCATCTTAATTCCTGCCAAATATTTTTGTCTCACTGATGCAGTCCCCAACTGTGCTGCTCAATAACACTTCTTTTATAATTAAATATTCTCCTGGCAGCATCAGCCAAAGGGCATTAATATTTAATCACTTCATGCCCTATATTTTGCATGTTCCAAAAGCACTATACAATTCCAAGAAGCTATTTTTTTCCTTTCCTGGAATCTCAACTGAACTTTCACAGCTTTCTCTTTTTCTTGTAGCTTTGTCTAGCCAACTTCTTTCTGTTAAAAACCTGTCATTTTGACAGTTTCTTGTAAATCAGAACTGAATTTCATCTCATATGTAAGCTCTTCCCCAAAGTGCAACAAACTGTTGAACTTTGCCCCATTTCCGCTCAGCTGCAGCTAACCTCACTTGTCTTCTTCAAACACAGTGACCCCCACCCTCTCTGTGCAATTGGTGCGTAAGTACAGCTTGCTCAGACGGAGGGCTTCCCTTCGGCACCCTGTCCGAGATGGTGCAGTCCTCATGAAGAGGTGGGACTCATTTCACCCACGCTGTGATAGCATCACATTCTAATATCCCAGGAAGATATGTCAGAGCTCCTGCAGTTACATTTGAGTAAATGCATAATTAGTGGACAGTTACTGTGGGCCAAGCACACATGTTTGATGTCTCTGCTCCTGCCCACTTCTGGCATTTGTGGCCCAAGGGGCACATTCAAGTGATTGCATCTAATATCTCCCACCCAGAGTGAGGAGAAGGATGACCCCTGCCAGCTCCTCCCAGGTACTAAGAAGGACACATTTGATTATTAATATAAGTAATTATAATGTCAAGGAGGGTGGACTCATTGATGTCCGCTGCACAGAGAAAGCTGTACTGCAAGAAAATAATTTGTATTGATAACTTAAAATTGAAAAAATAGAACTTTGTTAATGAATATAAATTAGAATGGTTACCTATTGATTTTTTTAATAGTGTGGTGTATTTTTCTGGGTTTTTTTGAGGTTCAGTTCAATGTATTAAAATGAGTTTTAAATATACTTTGTTGCTAAGATATTTTACTTAAAGCTAAAATCAATTCAATTACCAATAAATTGTGATGCAGCTCAACTAGCTGTTTGAGTCCCTTTAAAGTGTAATTTCAGTTACGTTCATCTACTACCTGCTGAATCCACAATGATCAGTGGGAACAGAGGTAGACAGAAAGTTTAGGGAAGAAGTAAGCCTTTTGAATATTATATTTGGAATAAATAGCATAGATTCGCTAGGAAATCCATTTCAAAAACAAGAGGCAGAAGTGACTTTCCTTTCAGTAACACTTGCTGGTATTATTAGTAATGTTAAATATTTACTTGGGAAAGCACCATGCACGGTCAAGGGCACTGTCTGTGGGAGGAGCACCAGTAACCACAGGCGGCAGCTGAACCTCCCGAACAGAGCATCACACCCCACGTCTTGGAAAGCGGGGTACACCTGGGGCAGAGCGAACACACTGCACCTGAGGGCCAGCTGACACGGAAGAGGGGCCTGGACCTGCACTGGGCACCACATACGCCATGAACTAGAAGATAATGTACAACTGATGGATAAAATAATATACTTCCTGAAAACTTTCAGAATATACGAAGTGCTCTCGAGTTTTCTGTGTGAGAAATCTTGCAGCAGCAGACTTGCCTGAGCTGA
This sequence comes from Tonatia bakeri, assembly GCA_004024845.1. Classification (NCBI taxonomy): domain Eukaryota; kingdom Metazoa; phylum Chordata; class Mammalia; order Chiroptera; family Phyllostomidae; genus Tonatia; species Tonatia bakeri. Next base: position 66,251 of record PVIA01003542.1, on the reverse strand, counting down.
GACAGACGTGCAAATGATCACACACAGGCACTGCACCCTGCCACGGGAAGATTCGTACTGTTTTCCAGAGGGGCTGCCTCAGTTTACAGTCCCACCAACACCATACAAGACTTGCAGTTTCTCCACCTCTCCCTCTCCCTCTCCCTCTCCCCCTCCCCCTCCCCCTCGATAATAGCTGGTAGGTGATAGCTCCTGGTTTTAATCTCAGGTTAAGTGTGTTTGCCACACCCACCCATCCCAGCCCATACACACACAACACACCTAAAAAGAAACACAAGGAAATCAAATCCACAAAGGGCACAGGAAACAGCTGGAGGTGATCCACACGTGTACTCGCTGGATCGTGGTGACGGTTTCTTGGGTCTGTGTGCATGCGCAGCTCTCTGAACTGCATACATGAAGTATGCGCACTTTTCGCACTTGGTTCCTACCCTAATGCTGGGGCGCTTGCCCTGAACGGCCGAGCTCTATTTTCCCACCAGGTGGTATGATGTTTTCTCCTGTATGTCTGTTTTATTTTATAATTATAACAGTAGCAATGATAATATCGATGAGAAAACTGTCTGGAATTATTATTTTATATTATTTTTAAAATAGTGATATGAGAAATAAATTGTAGATAAAACCATTCAAATAATGCTAATGGAAAATTTTACTGAAAAAGTAGATAATTGCATTATCATGTATTTCTGTCAACAAATAAAGTCCAATGTAGGAAAGCCAGAATTCCTGTATATGCTGGTCTTTCAAGGAATAAATTAAACCAAATATCTAGATTAGTGATCTAATGTATACTGATCTGCAAACTTTACATAAAACAATAGTGTTACTATATTGGCACGTAGGGTAGTTTAGATAAGAGATAAGTAGACGTATGAGTAGACATCATTTATAGAAAGGTGACAGAGAAGTAGATAGGTATTAGGTATCTCAATTTGATGTTATTTTTTACAAAATTAAAGCCTCACATTTTTGGTTAAAATATAAGCAAAACTTCCAAGTAAGTGATTCTGTTCCCCTTTTAATATTCTGGTCCTATTTCCATGCTAATTTAATTAATTAGAGTAATTAGGCACCGAACCTCTGCTGCTTGCACTCCGAGTTGCTGTCACCACCTGATAGAGGGTCACGGGCTACTGCTCCTGTTCTGTGCAGCGATTTCTACTCCGACCCTCTACGCTCCTTCAGACGGTGCGTCTCCTTGGCCTACCCGTCCGTCGATCGTTTCATAGCCTGCTGTTTACTATGAACAACAGTTACCACTTATGGTGATGACAGCTGCGATTTGTCGGATGGTAGTCGGTGTGAAGTCCCCTCACAGTGCTCTAGCCGTACTACGTAAGGTCTATAAATTAATCATCACAAAAGTGCCGTGAGATGGACATAATTACTCCTCCTTTAAAGCTAACGCTCAATTCGAGGGACTTCACGGTGACAAGGGCACAGGGCCAGGAAGCTGCAGACCCAGCCACTCCCACTCAAAAACGGTGAGATTTTCAGCCTTGCGGTCGCCTCTTAACATACATCCCACCAGCTGCGACTGCCCTGTGGGCAGGGCTAGCTTAAGGGGTTTGCTTAACCCGGAGCAGCCGCATTGCACTTACCACATTACGGACTTTCCTACACTCATTTCTTCCACGTAAAGACCAACGATAGCACAGCTAATAAAACTTAGGTCCCAGAAGCAAAAAGCCCCCATGGATTCCTTTCCATTTCCTAACGGTCCTCCCTTAAGAACCCACAGAGAGACGAAGATGGCATGCACTCTCTTACCTGACCCAACGCAGGCCTGGGAGTTAACCTCCTTACCTTTCCTGGCTTTAGAGTGTGAGAGTGTGAGTGTGAGTGTGTGTGTATAGATCCAGCCTCACGTACGCTATTTCACTCTCTCTTTCAGATATTCTCCTTCATCCTTTTGTCCCAAGATGTTAAGGAAACCTTGTATTAAAAGTGAGCTACTTTTAAAGCTTTTTTCTTCCAGTTCTACATCCCATCCTTCTGAAATGCTAGGACTTGGATTCTGGAGACTATAATTGTCCTTTTGCAGCTGGTTTCTGAAGACTTTCCAGAAAGAAAGGACAACAGAAGGACCTGGACGACTGGAGGAGGGGCTAAGGGTCGTGTTCCAGTCCCTTCCACTTTGCTCCCTGCTTCTGTTAGTTTGGGAGCAGCGGTAGCCCTTTTCCCAGCTGTAAGGATCCTACTTATTTCCCTCACCCTCCTATCCCTGTCACGGTAAACACCCTAGACCCCCACTCCCCGCCCAAGGCATGATTTCTCTGGGGTCAGGGTTGATGTCCTCTATTTCTTTTTCTTAAAGATTTTATTTATTTTTAGACAGAGGGGAAGGGAGGGAGAAAGAGAGGGAGAGAAACATCAATGTGTGGTCACCTCTCATGTGCCCCCTACTGGGGGCCTGGCCCGCAACCCAGGCATGTGCCCTGACAGGGAATTGAACCAGCAACCCTTTGGTTCACAGGCCAGTGCTCAATCCACTGAGCCACACTAGCCAGAGTGCTTGGTTTTGTTGGGGTTTTTTTCCCCTTGATGGTGTCTATGAAAAACTAATTTTTTAACTTTGATGAAATCTAATGAATCTATCTTTAACATCTGTTGCTTGTGGTTTTAGTGTTATGTCTGCCCCAGAAGTCTGAAGTCTAAATCCAAACTCTCCTTTAAATATCATCTAAATTAGATATGGGCAAGACTTAAGGTAGGATTCGTCCTCGGGCAAATTCGCCACCTGCTGTGAACCGTGAAGGCAAACAAGCTGTGTCACTTTCACAATACAGTGATGGGACAGGACAGTGAGAGGATAGACTCATTCATTAGAAAAGGCAGATATAGAAAAGCAGAAAGGGGTACGGGTCCCACGTGTGTCTGAAACCCAAAGGGGAAGACTACATTAAAGATTAAGGCTTGAGAAAAATACTCTTTGGCTTGGTGCCATCCCCTGGGCCCACTAGGGTGCACCACAATGTCCGTGGCTCTCTGCCACGGGTGCTGCCCACACTGCAGCTCTCTGCCTGGGTCCCCCAGCTCTGCCTGGTGGGGCTGCCATGTCACTGGCTTGTTCAGCTACCCCATCCTCTGAAACAGGCGGCAGAAGGCAGGCCCCTCAGCCAGTGCTCTCTGGACCTGAACTGAAACTCGGATGATCTCTGAGTCACCTCCCTGCTCAGCCTCCCGCTGTCTCGAAGACTGGCGTCTGACTTCTTCTGAGTTGGAGGATCTACCATCATCTCTTTTTTGAATGGTCATCCAGCCATACCTTTCGTGTCCTCATTTTTTTGCAACACGGATAGATTAAAAAATTTCCAAATCTTTTGGTTCTTTTTTTTTTCATTAAAATTCCATCTTTAAGTAACTTCTCTCTTCTTATATTTTACTATAAACAATCAGGAGGAGCCCAGCCTCAGCTTCAACACTTTTCTAGAATTCTCCTCAGCTATAAATATCTGATTTCATCACTCACAAGTTCTGCCTTCCAGAAAACAAGAGCATAAACACAAGTCAGCTAAGCTCTTTGCCACTTTAAGACCAGGGTTGCCTTTTCTCCAGTTTTCTTCAGAAGATACTCATTTCCATCTGAGATCTCATCGGAATAGCCTTCGCCATCCGTACGTCCACCAATGTTCTGTCTGTGATTACTTAGGTCTTCTTTAAGAAGAAGGCAGCTTCCTCAAGGGGTCCTCTTTTCTTTCTAGTCCCTCACCAGAAGCATCCTTAATAGTCCCTTCACAGCAATTTAGGGCTCCCCTAGCAAGTCCCTCCAAGTTCATCCATCCTCTGCGTCTCACCCAGTTCCACAGCCAATTCCACATGTTCAGGTATTTGTTAAAGAGGCACCTCCTTCTCAGTACTAATTTCTAACTTAGTCCACTGGGGCTGCTGTAACAAGCTACCATTGGCTGGATGACTCCCATAGGTAACCTTTAATTTCTTACAGTTCTGGAGGCTGGTAAGTCCAAGATCATATTTGGTGTCTGATTAAAACCCATTTCCAGGTTCATAGTGTCTTCTTGCTGTGACCTCACACAGCGGAGGGGTGAGAGAGCTCTCTTTTATAAATAAGGACACTGGTCCCATCCATGAAGGCTCCATTCCCATGACCTAATCAATTCCCAAGGGGTCCTCTTCCTGAAAACATCCCATTGCGTGTGAGAATGTCAATATAGGCATTTCTGGGAGACAAAAACGTTTAGTCTATCAGGTTGAGAAAGTTCCTGAAGGAACTCAATCTAAAAAAATGTGTGTAGAAACAGTCTCAGCTCTTTGCTTAGCTGCCAAAGAAATGCATTACCACCAAGATGATGACTACAATAGATAAGATATTTTAAGTAAATTCATCCTAAAAATACTTCACATTTCACTATAGCACTGATTACAGCTTTGTACATCTCTGACTTACCACCCTATTAATCCCTCATCTCCTGCTTCCACCCTCCTGTTTATTCAGTCTTACCCATGATAAAGAAAGGGCTCACAAGTAATATTTTACTGAATGCCGCATATTGCATAAAAGACAGGCTTTGAAATGTAGCATGCCTAAGGTAGAGAAAAGGCAGGAGTGTGAGCTTCTAGGGAGCCCTTGCTTTCTTTAGCACTTAAACTATTGAATTACAAATGAGATCCCAGGCAAGATGTGATACCTCCATTTTTATTTAACAAGATTTCTTTAATACTCCTGAGATTCATAAGAAATCGGATGCTATTCGAACAGCAAGGATTTGTAATAATGGCCCAGGTATTACAGGGATTAGAAGAATCGGAATGAACAATCCCTTAACTCATAAAGAAAATGATAATGGATAAAAGGTAGCATTAACATTCAGTCACGTGGAAGTTCAAAGGATGTACAGCTGTATCAAATTAAAAGTCGCTTACTTGATTCATGAGCAAAATAACATAGTTTTTTATTTGCACCTATGTAAAGAATTTCCCAAGTCACTAAGGGCCTATGTATTATAATAGCCATGTTTTTAATGCACTCGTAACCATTATTGAAAAATAGTGTTTAATATCTTTTCTTATTATTGCTCATTCAATTTTCAAGAGTGTTACTTGAGACTTGGATATGCGTTCATCTGGGAAAATGAAATCAAATGTGCGGTCCAGTTTCACGTGCAGGTGGGTGTGCATTTGACAAAACCCCTTGCAATTGTCAGTGGAAAATGAGCAGTTTTGAAGAGTCCATCTTCAACGCTGTTTAATGTATCAGCTGTCCTTTTCAGGGAAATGCTTTAGCCTGCTGGATGGTAAGCTACGTTACCCTCATTCGTGCACGTTGTCCGATTCCTCTTAAAACAAACATTCTCTTTCACATAACCTGTTTTTTTGGTTGGTGGCTCTGTTGAAGGATAGTGACAAATCAAGTTTTAAAAATATTGCCCTTTTACAGAAACCCAGCCTTGCATTTGTGAAATCCAAATAACTTAGGGTCTTCCAACAGGCATTTTGTTGTCGCGTGGTGTGGCATTCTGGGTTACACATGCAGTGGGAGAAAGTGCCCATGATGTAATCCCCAGCAGCTACTGGCTGACCCCCCTTTCCAAGGAACCTGGTTTAATTCCATGATAAATAAGACACAGAATTAAAAGGAAACCCTTCTAATATTAGGGATTTTAAAATATGTATTGGACATATTTTCAATATATGTAATTTCCTTCTCATTTAGCAATGATCTGTTCTCATGAGGCCATAGATTGCGCGTACCTTTCTCTGAACAAGCCAACCTCTGTTTGCCATTATATTTGAAAGAGGTATTCGTGCCACCATTAATATTGTTGTCTTATTAGACGGAAGACCCAAGAGGTCTACCAGATGAGTCAAGACGGCTAAGCTGGTGTGCAGTCTTCCTGCGCAGTGGGATCACTCTTCCCCCTGCGTTAGCCCGATTCTGTCACTTGTGGACTTCACTTTTCTGACTGCCACTCTGGAAGGAGTGACACGAAACCTGGCATGGGGAAGCACTGTATGGACAAAGGGACTTGGTGGGGCTTATAGGCTCATGTTTACACAAGCTGTCTGTGGAGGTAGGCGGGAAGGTCGGATGTCACAGAGCCCAGAGGTCTCCAGAGCCTGAGCGTGTTGAGTGTGGTGTCTCGGTGGTAAACATCACCTCCGTGTATGTCCAGGAAACACAAAAGTCTTCAATGTTGTTTGCTTTATAGGTGACACTCTATAGAAGCCTCATTCTCTCTCCGGGACGTGCCACACAATAACTCACTGGGAAACATTTCAAAGCACAAATCTAACTTGTACTCACAATGACTAAATTCCAATATTTGTGAAGAAATCCTCCCTTTCTCTCACATTTCACATTCCCCCTACTTCTTCCCTTTCCATTGGACGCAGTAGAAACTTGAGGCCCAAGAGGTTGAATGTCGTCTTAAAGCCATAACACTAGTAAATGGCGGAGCGCGCCCACAGAGCCAGTTCAGGAATTGATCACTGACTGACGCATTCACCAGGCCACAGCTGCGTCGAAGACGATTATAAACAAGTCATCTATGCATCGAATCTATGGGCCTGTTTCATTCCTAGTTTCACGGCAATGTTAAGAAAAAGCAAAAATACAGGAAAAATCAGCCAAAAGTGGTCTTTTCATATATATATATATATATATATATATATATATATATATATATATATGCAAGTTTCTTAGGTCTAACAACAGTGTGAAGCAGATATTTAACACTACCCTTAAGTTCCATATAATTTCAAATTGTTCTAATAATTATTCATGTTGAAAGTTCTCATTCATCCATTTCAAATTGGTTGAGGTTTAGGCTAAGTATCATTGGATTTTTAAAATGCATTTACTATATCCATTTAATTCACATTCTAGGCTTCTATTTAAAATTCCCAATTTTCAAGGTAATAGAATAAGAGATTAGAAATTCTAATGTTCTCTAAAATGTTTTCCAAGGCATGAAGATCAAATCTGAAAAGACATTGTTCTTAATTTATTTTCCAAATCTTTTTAGCATTAGTGATAAAATTATGAGCTAGTCTGCTAGGCACTGGAAGTCTGAGAAAAGTGTGGAATGGTACGATAGTTCCAAATTAAGGTACGAAGAGGATGATAATTAACTATAAAACCACTGAGGAAAAAATATTCCCAATAGTCCTAAAGTGTTACAAAGGAACAGCAATGCGTTTTGGGCTGAACTACAGTTATAGGCATATATTGAAAATGTTCTCAGCTGCATTCATCTCAGTTTAATATCAGTTCAGTGTATGAAATGTAAAGGTTTTTTTTTTAAATAGCTAAATGCATAAAAGCTACATTCTGCCTGAGATGTTCGGCCTTTTTCTGTCTGCAAACGTCCCAGAGCGCACTGAGCCGGGGGAAGGAGACGCTGCAGTTGTGACCCAGTATGTCTGGGCACCAGGAAGATGCCTCGGACACAAACCCAGGGAATTCCTACTAGTTTGTCCAAACAGCTGGCGGTGTTTCGGAAGGTACCACATTCCTTTCCATTCTGATGCGCTGTGATGACCAATACTTGAGGGAGAGTCTTTGAAACATGACGAGGTAAACAAAAATTTTGCAATCAACTTGATTTTTCAATATATTATCTTCAGAATATAGATTTTGCATTGATCCAGGGAAAGGCCTCCTCACGTTCAATCTGAGAACAATGCAGCCTGTTCTTTTTTTTTTTTTAATGTAGGATATAAACTACTAAAAGCCACTTAAAAATAACTTTAGTAAATTCTATTCCTCCTTTTTAGAACATTTTCTTCAGCACACACTGGATAGAGTTTTGAACAAGCTGTGGAATGCTACCCGTAGCTTTCCTAATTCACAATCAGATAGAATCACGTAGTGCCCTCAGGGTTCGGGTACTCTTAGAACAATTGAGGCCGCACATGTTACTAGAAACAGAACATGGCAGACTTTCTACAAATGCCTTATATCATGATAGCAGAACACACGTAACAGATACCTATCAAGCGACTGTGACTTTTGATTGTCCTGTGGCTGGGAGGTTAATGTAAACCAGCCTTTTCAGGCTGTGCAGGCCGTGTGGTTGTGACTACACTCTGAGCAAGCTCAGTTTAGGGATGCAAAGTTTCCTTAACCATGCATGGGAATACGCCCCACGTGGCTCTAAGGAGTCACTGGCTGGACTCGGATAGAGGTGTGGAGGTGACAACAGCATGGGTAGATCTCTGTGTAGTGACAGCAAGGGGACATCTGAGCACTTCCCCCACCCATCTCAAGAAAGAAAAGCAAGAGCGATGATGTAAATCTCACCTATAAGTGGAACCCAATCAACAAAACAAAAAAGCAAGCAAAACAGAACCAGAGACATGGAAATGAAGAACAAACTGACAATGGCCAGAGGGGAGGGGGAAGAAGGGGAAGGGTCATCAAGGAACATGTATAAAGGACCCATGACAAGGACAACGGAGGTGGGGGGGGATTGAATGTGGGAGGTGGGGGTTAGATAGGGCAGGAGAGAGTAATGGGGGTAAATGGGAACAAATGTAATCAAACAACAATAAAAAAGTTTAAAAAATTATTAATTCTGCTGTCATTAATATAGCTGAAAGGTGCAAGAAAACTGATTACAATGTAATTATTCAAGAAAAAATTGTTTCCATTTACTTTTAAAATTATTCAGCATATTTTTCATGGTAAAATGTATACCATGAATATTAAATTTACCACTTTATTCATTTCTAAGTGTACAATTCAGTGGCATCAATTGCATTCAAAATTTAAGTGAACTCAATATGTAATAGAAATGAAAAATTTATTAAAATGTAGTAGAAAAAAGACAAATACCAGATAGAAAAAATGATGCACAATATTCCAAGTGCAGTAGACAGATACTCTAAAAGCACACGAACACACACATAATTAATTCATAATCAATGCCAGGTTACACTCAGAAAAATATTTTATATAGTAGATTGTATGTGCTCATAATTTTCACAAAGTAAGGAAAGCACCAAAATTAATTTGGGATTTCAAGACAAACTCAATGATATGGTGAAATAAGTCTGAGAGAAAGACTATCACCATACAATTTCACTTACATGTGGAATCTAAAGAACAAAATAAACAAACAAAACAGAAACAGACTCATAGATACAGAGAACAGACTGACAGTTGCCAGAGGGGAGGGTGTTTGGGCGTCTGGTTGACAGGTGAAGGGATTGAGAAGTACACTGGTCATTACAGAACAGTCACAGAGGTATATATGACAGCACAGGGAATGTAGTCCATAATATTGCAATCAGTACAGATGGCACCAGGTGGGCACAGGGAATACTGGGGGGACACTTTGTAAAGTACATGACCGTCTAGCCATTATGCTGTACACCTGAAACTAATACACAATAACCTTCCATGCAGCTGTAATTGAAAACGATAAGAATAAAATAAGATAGATCTTTACAAAAAGCTCAAAGGTAGGGTATGGAGTCCCCATGGGGACTCGCTCACACACCGAGGCTAAAGGTGCTGAGGAGTGTTCCTCCACCAGTACAAAAGTGCAAATGTGCAAACCCTTCAGGTAAATCTCTGTTTTAGCATCTCGCAAATGTGCACACATACACATGTAAATTCTCTCCCTCTCTCCATATATATATATACATATATATATATTTCATATTGGTAGAATTCTGAGTCCTTTGCTTCCCAGGTCAGTGGCAGAGCTACGAACGACCGTGTCTCCTAGCCACACCTGTCGCCTGCCAGGGCTCTGTCCCAGTCAGTGCACAGAACCGTCCACTCCCCGACGCATTCCACCAGACGGAATCCGCCCATACTTGACAGAGCATGCTCTTCAGAAGGCAGAGCCGATTAAATATATAGTGTTTTCCGACACTGGAAATGGCATTCTACCCAGTGGACCTTGTAGGAGGGGGAGAAAGGATCCTATTTTGTATAAAGTTTGATCTAAATAAGTGTCAAAAATGCAATAAAATTTTCCCCACCAAAAGACATGAGGGCTATAAATAGGGATTTCTTTTCTTTCTTTCTGGTTGGGTCGATATTTAAAATGGTGAAAATAAAATATGGTGACTTTTCTCTGCCATGGGAGCTTTGCGGTTTTATGATATTGAAACTGGACCTTGTACTCTATGCAGCTGCCTCAGAAACTGTGTGCACTGTACCTGCTAAGCTACTGTTTGCCGAGTGCTGTCTCTTCATTTGGATTCTGTTGCACATCAGAAACCTTTCTGCTAAACCATAGACACCAGCAAAGTGTCCTTGATCTGCTCTTTGGGTTATTTGCATATTCCCCTTCTACTGAGTTGGTTCTAACTTAGGACTCGAGTTGTCACTGGATTCAAAATCAATGTTAACAACCATAATTTACTTCATAAATTCATTTTCATCTGGTCAGCCTAGTATGATTCAGTCAATATTTCAGAGGACAGGGCATGCTACCTCCCTTAACCCTCATTTTTTTCTGCCATCATTACTTTGTATCAATATTCTTTTCATTAGTGTTTCACAATCTTCATCGGCAATGTGCAAATAGTCCCCAATTCTGCTAGTGTTGCCTAATAAACAAAAATTTCAAAACAGGTGATTTCTGAAGTGCCTCCTAACTCAAATGCATGGCCCCATGGTCATTTGCCTGAAGGGACTGTCGTCTCTCTCCCCGGTCAGTTATTTACCGAAGGCTGGCGGAGTCTTACCTATGGTCCTGTTCCAAACATACTGTATCTCCTTCCCTACCCACGGATCCATTTACCATCCTGAAATTATAATCCATCCAAGTTATGTCATAAAAACAATCTTCCAATAGTTTCACAGATTTCCATAGGATCAATTTCAAAAATATATTTTGGGTCTATATTTCCTATTCCCTTATTACACCCTTTTATAGAATATGAGTCCTCTTAAGAAACAATTTAGTCTCCTCACACAAGCTAAAAATCTCATATCAGTCCTGATCCTTCCTCCTGCTTTTTTTACCCAGAATGTTCTCCTGTGTAACTTGCCACTTTCCATCTGTAAGACAAGGTCTTTGGATTTTTATGGTATGAATTATTTGACCCACTATTTTGGGGGTTATTCAGGTATCTTTTCCCATAAAATTATAGACTCCTCAATGTTAAAAACCGTGTTTTATAGCTTCAAACGTTTCTGAGACTGTTGCGGCTCTAAGTAATTGGCATTAGCCGTTTGATAGCTGCACATCTCCCTAACTAGTTCATGCCCGAACATCTCATCTCCTACACGGGCTATTCGTTTCCTGCATGGCAAGTAGTGACCAAAACCAAACCCAAATCCTAAGAGGATAAACGCTGGCCTACTTTTTCTACAGAGTGAAAACATTCCTCTTTATAGGAGAGCCGCTTTTAACTCTTAAAGTAGGTTTCCTGGCTCGTGTGGGACAAGCTTCCATGGGAAGGCCTTCAGAATACTAAAAACAACGTGTTCATATTGTCCCTTCACGAATGAGCTTACGGTCTCAACAGACATTTGCAAGCCTCTTATTACATCTCGGCGCATGAAAGATTCACAAGCCGCGTGGAAATGCACCTGAAAATTTCCTGATATTAACGTTACTCTTCAGGATAGACTTCAGTGATATATTAAGAACTGTATTGTATTAGCTTAATACAATAAAAACAAAATACAATGCTAATACAACTTGATGAATGGCCGCAGGACTTTCCACATCGTATTAGCAGTGTATTAGGGGCACTGAAACAGTGAGAATACAATGTGATGGATGGGACCCAGATTGTGACTCGCACGGATGTGTGTAGAAAGGAAGTGCCTTCGTGGGTTTGACACTAAGTCGAACACATCACCTGCTGTCACTGAATCAAAGCGTATTTGGGATCGTCGGCTGATTTTCTCTCCGTGCACTCAATACTGAGCATGAAGTTATTGTAAACAGACCGCAGTACCTGATTCTTTTTCAGGACAGCAGTGCCATGAAGGTGCCCCTCTGAGAGATTTTTAGGGAGCACCTCCCTCCTAGGGCTGCTTGCTCCCCCTATTGAGAACACTGTCATTCTGGACTTAAGTGGGGCAAAGGTTGCTTTGTAACCTGGGAGTCTCAAAGTCTGTGACAGGAAGTTGTAAGAGACAACTTTCTCACTGAATCCTGTCTTAGTAAAAATAAATGAAAATAAACACCGTACAACCATTTATCTGTCCACCTCCAAATCAACTATTCCTTCTGACTTTCTATGAAAGTTTGAGATATCCTCAGCCTCCTATCAATCTTTGTTTTGTCCCTTGGTACTACCCAGATACCGAATCCACTGCTCTCATCTAGAAAACAATCTTGCAACACTTCTCAAATTTATTTCTTCCTTCTGGTCTTGTTCCATAACACTGCACCTATTGGCAGCCCCTTTTTATGCCCTTGACGATGCATTTCTTACCTCCACTTCCTGTCTGACCTATTCATTGTTTTGCTACCTTAATATTTTTAGACAGTTCTATTGATGTGTAATTGATAGAGGAAGAATTGCATGCATTGCTAAGATCAAGATCTAGAAGGGTTTCTCCCATATTTTCTTCTAGAAGTTTCACTGCCCTCAAATGGTCAAAAAACTGAGATCTTTTCTCTTAGCTCAGGAGCAATTGAACAATGCCCATTTAGGACACAACTATTTACCATACTATTGGAAGCTGTGTCCAGGATGATTAGAAAAGAAAAGACACACAAATCAAGAAGGAAGGAGTACAGTTATCTCTGCAGTAGACATGGGCCTATAGTTGGAAAAGCCCAAGGACTCCACGAGAAATTATCAGAACCATAAAATAAACTCAGAAATGCTGCGGGACACATCATAAACATATGAAAGTCCGTTGTGTTTCTGTTCTTTCTCTGAATATGTGTTTGTGATAACAGTAACATTACTGCTCCAATATTTTGCAAATTCATTGGATCGCCACATCATACAAAAAAACTTCGGGTCCCAAGACTCAATACCCTCCACACTACAGGCAAAGTAGGTTTACAGTTGTTCATATGGAGAGTGATGTAATAATTAATAAATAACAATACAAGCATAAACCCTGTGTTTCACATACTCACAACTGTAAGCCTACTTTTGCCTCACCCTGTATTGCTCAGGTGATATTTCAAGATTTTGTTATTTTCACTCTCTTCATGCATTATTCACTTCCAAAAATCTGTTTGCATATTTTACCTATTTTTATGGTATCTAGCATCTCTGACAATTTCAAATAGCTCCCCCCACAATTTTCGCCTCTGTGAATTCTACTTACCATTCATGTCTCACTCAGCTAACTAATTAATTCTTATTCTTCCCCCTGTCATAGGCTAACATATTATGCATATCTCTTTTGTCTGTTAATCTCTTTCCTCTGAGTTTGTTCAGTTGTCTTAGTGACATCTACTGGTATCGTCAGCGACTGAACTTGAAACCCTTTAAGGGTACATAGTGCTGCGGTGTGAAAGAGGCTGACAATCAACTTTTTGGCGGGATGGAAGGGCCTGGCACTGAGCTTTTCATTGAGGAGGCTTCCAGGTCACAGACCTGCATCTCCAACAAACACATCGCCCCCTGTAGGAGCAGAGAACCAGGGCCCCACCCAGGAAGTGGCCTTTTTATTTTTATTTTTTAAGAAAATTTTGGTTGACTTAAATAAATTGCCCCTTTGACAGACTACTTGCTTTTTCATTTTGGGGTTTTATTTTCTACATGCATGTTTTAAATTCACACACAAAAAAAGAAAGAAAAAGAGAAAAACAGATGAACCCACAAAACCCTTGGCACCCTGCCCTGGACCCCAATAAAGTCAAAATGCCAGATTCTAGCTTTCTCTCGTCCCTCAAAACAAACCTCATTGTGTGCCCTTCACCTCCAGCCCAATGTGCCAGTACCTTTGGGACTTGTGAGCATTAAATCTTGCCTTTTCAAAGTTCCCTGATGGTCATTGCTTGGGTGTGTCTTATCACATCATAGTAACCACAAGGGCCGGTCCAGCCACAACCCCGACTCCCAAAGGGGAAAAGGCTGTGGAGGCGTGGGGACCCACCCAGAGGAGTGGGCCCAGGCACTGCCAGCACACAGCACCCCTGCCGCTCTGCTGAGAGCAGCACGGAACAAGTGGGAGTGAGGAACAGTTTGGAGTGACACCCATCATTATATGGAACACTATTACATTACGTCTGTAGTATGAATGCTTTGTCCATACTAAAATGTACATTGCTGCATAATAAAAGCTGACTTTCTTCACAGATTTAAACTTGATCACCTTACAAGGGGAAATTCTTCTCTTCCTTAAGAATGTCCACACACAACTGACCATACAAAATGCCTCAGTGTTTAGAGCTGCTAATTGTCCATAAAAATGGGACTACTGGCTTGAAGAAACCACCTTCGGTCTTCTCAGGATTTTTGCCATGTGTCCACATGTAGTGCGCACGCTCTTTGTTAGTTTCTCCCAGCCAGTGGCGTGCTCCTGGCAAATCGTTGCTAAATATTTTTGAATAGTTTGTTTAATTCAATACATAATAGTTATGAAAGAGCAAAGATGTGCCCAATGTCCTAAGATAAATAGGTTACTTGCTTCAATAATAAATCTGGAGTTCAACTTTCTAAGCATTGTACACACCCAAGTACACATAAGGGTCTGTTTCCACTAACAATTCAACAGAGATACTGATCACCAATAACCATGTAAACCAAGTTCAGCCCCACAGACAGCATAGCACAAGCAAAGCAAACACTACAATGAGACATCGTTTTTCACCTCTGAGATCACGAAATCTAAAGAAAAATTAACACCCAGTGTTGACAACAGTCTAAATAAAGCATGACGCTCTGGGGCTGTGGGTAGACAGGTAAATGGGTGCGGCGTATTTGATGGCACCTTGACAATGTCCGCCGAGATCTAGGATGAGCGCCCGTGACTCGGCAACACCTCCACTGTGTGCGCCTTGTTACGTTAGAGTGTGTGCACCACGGATTCATACAAGAACACTCACTGTGCCCTGTTCGCATTTCTAGGAAATGGATATATATTTAAAATGGAACATCATTAGCTATTAAAATACATGCATGCAGACAGTACTCAGAAGTAACATTTCTCTGATCATCTTGATAAAAATAGGCATTTCTGTCTCCCATCCGATACGTGTGGGGGTAACCCAGGACTGTGAAACAGAAGAGGTAACATTTATTCACTGACGCCTCTCTCTCTGCGCAGGTGGGGCATTTTGTGACTGCTCCTGTTTTCTCTCTTCTCGGATAGAATTAGGATCCCTTGCACCACTGGCATTTTGACCAATGGAATGCATGCTCCATTGGTGTTTGCAATGTCTGAGAAGCTTTAAAAGTCGATATCTGGTCCACTGTTTGTCCTTTATCCTCCACCATGAGACAGGTGTGTCTTTTATAATAAAGGCTGTCCCATCAACTGGAATTTCACAATAAGGGAGACATGTGCAGCTTATACTTACAGCCAACCTGCAAGCAATATGTAGCATGAATAATGAAATAACTCTTAAAAAAGGAAACCTATTGGGATGTGTGAGTTGGTTGCTAGGACAGCACCCCCAAGCAAAAAACTGCAGTATGTATCAAATAAAACCAAGGCTTAGAAATGGAGTCTAGTGTGGCACAGACAGGACATCTCTCTAAACCCTGTGGATACATGCAGTTAACATGAAGAACTCTAGAACAGATCCATTTATCCTTGGTAAACAGAGTGAATAGTTCAGTTGAACCATCTTAGGTTTGACAGACCTAACGTGGCTCAGAATGAGCCTATAAGCTATAACCACAGGTTCTAATAAATTCCTTCTCATTTTGCTTTAATCAACTTATCTGGAAAGAATTTTAAATTAATTATAATAATCTGCTCTTGATGAACTTGGGAATGATGAAATTTCCCTCCTTCTCTTAATCTGAATATCTCTTATGACAGTAGCTTTCATGGGAGCATTTTTTATCATGGAAGTTATTTACCCTTGCATAATTACTCAATTAATTGTGCCTAGAATAAATTGACAGTGAATTTCTTGTCGAATGACACCTTGCAGATTTGCTGATACTGTGAGAACTTTCTACTCACCTTACTGTTTCACAGCCCAGGAAGAGTGATTATGTGTTTTGATTCTAGCAACGGTATCCCTCTAGTGAGCTTTGTATCCTCGGAAATATTTATTAAATTATGCATTTTGTTACATAAACTGAAATTAAAAATTCTGCACATCTACCTGTCTCAAACATTGTCATGTCATAAATATATGTTTATACTATGCCCCATTCTTTTTGCTTTATTTCTTTATAAGGCGTTTTGTTTAGAAGTTTCTATCCATTGCATTCAGACTTTACCCATGATTGGAAAACTTTACCTTTTTAAAATATAGTCTCAAAAATTAATAAAATTTCTGACCAAATAAGATCATGTGTATATAGATAGATACCTTGAGAAACTAGAAAAGTCAGATATCGCCATAATCTGCACTCTAATGAATAAAACACACTTAGCCTAACTTTCTTAAAGAGAAAGTGAAATCATCCACCATGGAACACAAGTGAGTGAGGAAATAGGCCCCAAATCATAACTTTATAATTCTCATTTCACTCTATGAAGTAAATCCCACACAGGGAAGCACATGAACAAACTGACTACACAGCTGGATTCCCCGTCTCAGCTGAGTCCGAACTGATGGAGCTCAGTGTTCGTCCACTCCCACTTTGTCTCATAGCCCCTCCCCCTTTGTCTCATGGCCCCTCCCCCTTTGTCTCATGGCCCCTCCCCAGGCCACTCCCCCTTTGTCTCCTGGGCCCCCCCCCAGGCCGCCTGAGCTGGAGCCGCAGGAGCCTGGAAGGAAGGTGAGCGCCCTTCTGGGCGGTTGTCCTCGAAGGAAGCCTGGTATTAGCCTCGTAATCATTATTACTTCCCATGAAACGGGTGAAAGCAATTTGCCTGCATTAGTTTGAAAATCAATGTGTTCCCCACTAGTCATATTATATTAATCAGAAAGTTGGCTCTTTGCTCATTTTCAGACTGAAAACATTTCCAACAAACAGAGAACATCATCGCTGACAGATTAAAGAATAATCTGCGTCTTGGCAAGATCATTGAGCTACACGCATGTGCAGATAATTAACTGCGCTTCTGCAAATGTATACTAATACAGTCTCTGTTGATTCTCTTTCATACTTGAATTCAAAAATCATTCTAACATCAGCTCCTTATTCGAAGGAGAAAAGCAACAGCAATAACCACAACAAAACACATATGGAAAGGGAGTCTTTTCTGAGAATACCAGGTACCCCAAAGAGAAAATGCACCTTAAAAAGGCATGGGGTATAGGATCGCATCCCTTCTTGAGCTGACCCTGGAGTAGGATGGGTGAAGAGATACAAAGAGGAGGCTAGAAGGAATTCTGACCCATGCAAACACCTGTGGCAAGCAAGACCAGTACGTTTCCGATAAACAGACTCCATGGAAGGAAGGTAAGGGACGACAACCGGAAAATGCATCCACCAGTTTCATAGGAGGGCGGAGGGAGGAACCTCGCACAGCACGTGCTGGCCCCTGACCCGAAGACACACCCAATGTCCACAGTGTTTCGGGGACAAGGCAGCTTTTCCACTTGACCCACCGTTTCCGTCAAAATCAGACGATCTGAAAATACAACTTGATGCTGAACAAGCGACCACTAATGAGTCAAGGGCTCCCTACGTAACTCCTCACCACGCGAAGTCAGACGTCAAGGGGGGCTACAGTGGTGTGTGACTGTTTCAAGGACGCCCAGCTGGAACCTCAGGAGGGATGCAGGGACTGGTCATCCAGGTGAGCCTTGAAGACTGGTCATCCAGGAGAACCTGTGTGGCGATGGTCCCGAGAGAATGCCTGCTCCATGCGCAGGTGATTATCCACATCTCCAGGATAAATTACGGACACTTTACAGACTGATGAATAATGGAGGCGTGACACAAAAGATCAGAAAGTCACTTCAGTGTGTAATCACTCTCAAATTGTGTGATAGAAAGTCCTCCTTTAATTCAAACCCATTATATGTTAAAGTTGTCCATCTTTTTTGTCAATTACCACAGTCTGTATTTTTATGTGTTGCCTAATTTCTGCACTAGACTGTACCTTCCACGAGACTAGGAAATCCATTTCCTATGTAACAAAAGGGAATTTTCTAGTCCCTAAAGAACCTCATTATAAATGTGCAAACTTCCACATTGCTTCCTAAGGAAGGAGGACAATCATACTCGAATTTATATAAAGATTGCCCATAAAAAATAAAGCGATGATAAATAAAAGGGTCCAAGGTAATATTTTATCTGATTTTTTTCCAGTTTGGAAAAGGCTAACTGTTACAAAATGCATTAATTAAAGTATCACCAAAATACTAAAGAAAAGAAAAAGCCAAGGACATTACTTGGGAAAACCAGTGGCATCTAGTCAGAACAGTGTAATATAAAAATGAAAAATGTAGAAAGCACGGAGCTCCAGGAAAAAGTAGAAATGCCTAAAATCAATAAGTACTTGTCACATTGTAACAAGGAAATTGTATTGATTTTTCAAACTTGAGTCTTTGGTCATTTGGAAACTTGCCGTGCCAAGTGTGTCTATAGACTGTTGTTAAAATGTATCAAATATGCTCGGTAGCCATCGTCAGCCGTCCAGCCATCCAGCTAAATGACGTGAATGCATAACGATCAGACAGACATTCACAGACTTGTACCACATGTAACAGTGAGTTCTCCGAGAATTGCTATGAAACGTTCATATTATCATGTATTCTGTTACCAACTACATACACACAGACACACACACACACACACACACTGAAACTACATCTCAGAATTTTAGAACATGACAAAATTTGTCTTCGGGGAAGCCCTGGGGTAAGCATAGGTCTTCCTGAAGCATCTCAGTTAAGAGTCACTTACTACGTCATGAGCCGTCCTAACTCTCTGTTCACAGTTACTAGATGCTTGGGGAACTGAATGTCTCTGTTTGTAGATATCCAGCGTTATAGATATCTAAGACTCCACCACATTTGTTTTCCTGAAGTAGGTAAGTCATGTACTTGTACCACCACAATTTGCAAAACAAATTAGAATAATGCAATAAATAAACTTTGAACTACTACAACCTAGAAATAACAATTGTTTAGGTCACCATGGTTTCAGATATTTTCTTAGATGTGCACATACATAAATTAATATAATTTAATGACAAAATATAATTTTTAGAATCAGTTTAGCTTTATGTCACAAATGATAAAAGAACCTATTAACTGCTACCAGGGGTGTCCAGCCTGTCGGCATCTCTGGGCCGCACTGGAAGAAGAAGAATTGTCTTGGGCCCCGCGATAAATGCACAAGCCCTCACAAAAACTGATGAGCAACAAGATGCTTTTAAGTGAATTTACAGCTTTGCGTTGGGCTGCGTGTGGCCTGTGGGTGATGGGCTAGGCACCCCTGGCCGAGACAGAAAACACTTGTTTTCTGCCCTGTTCATCACGTTATTGATGGAAGAATGAGAATAACACTAGTTAAAAGAATAAAATGATATAATAAATTATTTTGCATCATTTATTGTTGGCTTTTCTCATATTTATCACTTGCATTATGGTATATTTGAGCTAACAGAACGACTTAAATTGAAGTATTACTAATTCTTGGTTTTTTAAAAATTTTATGACTCTCCTTTAATAAATTCCTTACTTTGACTAACCTCTCAGAAGTAATCTTTTATAACCTTCAAGTAATGTTTTATAACCTTTGTTATCTGAGTACATATGGACTCAGTAATATATATATATTTTACATATGTATACTTAAAATATATATATACACACATACATACACACACACACACAGCGGGGGTGAGAAAGGGAGACTACTTTATTCTTTTGAAAGTTACTGAAAAGTGTTTTTCCTTATTTCCACTCATGGGTACCTTTTTGCAAGTTACATACTTGTAAATTTGTTCCTTATCTTTATTCCGGCACCATAATTTTTTTTTTCAAAAAGCCATGCCTGCTTTTGTTCTCCTTATTTGCCTGGTGCACTGGAATCCTCCTAGGTTTGCAGACTAAAGGGAATTCTTCTTTCCGTGTGCACTTGTTGGTTACTTTGTGTTCCGTCTGCAGCAGCATTTATTAGCAGAGCGGGTCTAACAGTGTGAGATGGACAGTTTTCACCCATATAAAGTAACATGAATTTCTACCGACGCCCCCATATCTGATTGGACACCGTACGTGTCATCCTCACCTCATCCCCTCCACTCACCTGTCACCTCCCACAGCGACGGTGAGACACCTGACACCCGTCTTCTGTCATTCACTTGCTTGTTTTCCAGTCCCAGCAAACAGGTGTATGAAGTCAGAGCTAACCTTCCCCGCGGGAAACACCACCACCTGTCGAGCACTCTGCTTCTGAATGATGCCCTTTGCCTTGGATCTTACAAATCTACTTGTTTCCAAAGTTACTTAGTTCACTTCCCCCACTCCCTACTCACAGGAAGGCACTTTAATATATTTTTAACACAGTGAGATTATGCTCTTACAGTCTACACTCAGTCTTCTGACCCCCAACCTTCTAAGTAGTTATACTTGCACACTGTTAGAATGCATAAAACTTATCTATTAGGAAATAATAACAAGTGAGTATGAACTCTTAACTCTGTTATCCAACTTATCGCTATATTAGGAAGATAAAATCACACAAATTGTTACATGCTTCAGTGTAACTATTCACTGAAAGATTCTTTGTTATGCATTTCATACACGTAAGTAAAATCAAATGTGACTATAAGAATTAATTTTTACAAAGTTGTTGAAGCGACATAAAATGTGTGCCATTGGGAAAAAATACTAAAATATCTTGGTTGACTGTTTTTGTTTTCTCATGAGTCTGAAAGATAATGGATTAAAAAATTAAATTAGATACACTGGTACTGAGTTTTACATGAATTGCCATATTCTAGGTAAGTGACAAATCCATATTTGAATTGATATCAGTTTTATAGCCACATCCTGGCAATTATCATATTAAGAAAAAAAGTTTAGAGTAGAATAATGTTGTGTTTCTTCTAAAATATCATAAATATAATAAAGAATTACATTCATAAAAATAAATGTAGTCTATTTATAAATAAAAGTGATTATTTTGTACTGCTGTATTTTCTCAAATAATTTTTAGAAGCGAAATGGCCCCTGGCACTCCCACTCAGAGTTATTGGCATCATGTCCTGGAAGAGCGCCGCCTTAACAGGGGCACCGCACGCCGTTTTTCCGCCGTGCTCATTGATCGTCCTTCTGCATACGAAGAGCTTGTAAGGTTAAACAGCATTTAAAGATTTATTACCACTATCGATCTACTTCTTTGTGGTTTTGAAAGCAACTATAAATCCAGTTACAGCAAAATATACAGTATTTCTGTTTAAAATGCCAGAATTTAGCAATTTAAGGAATGTCTCATGATGAAATAAAATGTATTTGTTGCTACTTGTTATAAGCATAGGTTCTTATTTCCTTATCGGGATTTGTCACATTTCGGTGTTTAATTTATTATTGATTTTGCAAAAACTAAACAAATCTCACCTTCAGCCCGTGGGATGCTTCCTTGGTTATGGATATGCTATTCTTAATTCAGCTGAACTCCCTCCAAACGTGATATAAATAACCTTTTACAATTTGTATAGGCATGTTCCGTGTCTCTGCTTCATCTACATCCATTTCTATGTACATGTTTCTCCTTTTCTGTCTTATCTGAATGCGTATCATTACCTATATGCATTATGTAGTAAAATGAAGTATTAGATTATAGGTATATCACATTTGCCATATTTTATTCCATATACACTTGTGAGTATATGTATACAAATCATGGACATAGGTCTATTCAGACATTTATTGAAGAAGATACAGGATACAAGAAATATTGTACCATTGAAAACAACGATGCCTCAGTCCCCTTCAAAATTGGCACCTTGGGACCTCACACAGGTCTTCCAGTCACTATCAGCTGCCTGTCTTATTCCCTGAGTCTCATTGGTGGTCTGAAATCTCTTCCCTTTCAAGGGTGATTTTAGTTTTGGAAAAGTCCAGAAGTCACAGGGTGTCAAATCTGGGCTGTACAGGGCTGAGTCAGCTGGGTGATTTGATGTTTCACCAAAACACTCTGCATGAGATGTGATGCATGAGCAGGCATGTTGTCTGATGAAGCTGCCAGTCACCATTTTCCCATAGCTGCGGACTTCTGAATCATTCAAATAGTTTTCATGCAGGATTGTTCAAGCTTAACACAAAATTTAATGCAGATTCATTGCTCTACTCGCTCAGTCATTATTTTAAATTTTATTTTTAGACTTTATTTATTTTTTAGAGTGAGGGGATTGAAGGAAAAAGAAAGGGAGAGAAACAATGATGTGGGAAAGCAGGTTGCCTCTTGCTCACCCCCAGTGGGGGACCTGGCCTGCACCCCAGGCAACGTGCCCTGACTGGGAATCGAACCAGCCACCTTTAGGTTCATAGGCCAGTGATCAATCCACTGAGCCACACCAGCCAGGGCTTGCTCAGTCATCTTAAATGTGACAGCTGCATGCTCATTCAGTAGCATCCACTGCCCCCACTGACTAGTACAGTGAAGTCATCATTGTTCATATATGTTCATTCCAGTCCAGTCTCCTTGGCTGCCATGTTACATTGATGCTGTGCAAACCATTATCATTATATTAACAATGGCTGGGCTTTTTCCAGACAGACCTTGGTATATATATGTATCATATTTAAAATATTGTCTATATAAAAACACATAGTTCCACATATTCTGCTAAAGTGCTATAGTTTTTAATGTGGTGTTCTAAACATATCTTTATTTTTAGCTTATATTTTATGAGAACTTTGTTTTTTTTAATTTTATTGAGGTAACTGGGGTGAGACTAGTTAATAAAATTCTATAGGTTTCAGATATACAATTCTATAACACATTATCTGCATATTATACTGTGTATTCGCCACACAAAGTCCAGCCTCCTTTCTTCAGCATTTATCCCTACTTCACCCTCTTCTCCTCCCCCCACCCTGCCTTCCCCTCTGGTCATCCCCATACTGTTTTGTGTGCCTATGAGTCTTTTTTTCCCAATCCTTTCACTTTTTCCACCCAGCCTCCCACCCCATTCCCTCTGACAGCTCTCAGTCTGTTCTCTGTATCTGCGTCTGTTTCTCTTTTGTTTGTTCGTTCAGTTTGTTCATCAGATTCCCCACACAAGTGAGATCCCATGGTATTTGTCTTTGTATGACTGGCTCATTTCACTCAGCATATGTTTTCCAGGTCCATGCACACTGTCACAAAAGGTAAGATTTCCTTCTTTTTTCCCCAGAGTGGTCTTCCGATGTGTGAATGTGGGACAGCTTTTTTATCCGTTCACCTACTGATGGGCACTTAGGCTGCTCCCCAAATCTGGTGATCGTGAATAACACTGCAGTGGACATGGGGTGCTCACGTTCTTGCGAGTCAGTGTTTGGGGTTTCCTCACACATATTCCCAGCAGTGGGATCGCTGGTGCATCAGGCGGTTCCATTTTCAATTTTGTGAGGAAACACCATACTGTTTCTCATGCTGGCTGCCCCAACCTGCACTCCCACCAGCATGTGACCTTTAAATGAGACCACGCATGTCACCTGACAGGAGACGAGCTAGGAGAACGAGAAGACGATTGCTCCGTTAACTCGGGATGAAAGGCAAGTGGAACACTGATGTAACCGGCCAGTCACGTTAGCACGTCTGAGGCTCGGTACGCATCGAGCCTCTAGTTCTTCTGCTTTGAACATACAGGTGTGAGCAAAAGTAGGTTTACGGTTGTGATGCAAACAAATAATACAATAACAAATAATAACATAATAAGAAACTGTTCCACATACTTACAGCTATAAACCTACTTTTGTTCACCCCCGAATAGCTCTTATAGTATATGTACTAAATTCTCCAAGCACAGCATTTTAACCAGGAAACAAAACATTTTCATGAAGTAATTTATAGTTCTTAGTGTGTCACGTTCTGTAAGAAAACTGGTATAAGGGCAATAGCACATCTGTACCAACACAACTGGCAATTAGAGTTCACATGTGTGTAATATCTAATCTAAGAGTTAATGGCCTTCTATAAAAAGAAGTCTTTATTTCTATTTAATATGGTAATATAATTATGGATAGATGACAGTATATATTCACATAAGCAATAACATATATAAAAAGCAAAAATATTCTAAATTGTCTAACTCAATAACAAAAAGGAACCAAGAAAATATTTCCAATTCCTTTCATGTAAAGCTACACCCAACAGAATAACTGGAATATTACTAACTAAATCCATCTAGTCAGAAATCAACACGTGTAGAAAAGGAATACCAATATTTTACAATTTTTAAAAATACTATACACCTTATAAGATCACTACTACTTTAACGCTGAAAATAGACCTTCTGCCCTGCAGATTTTTTTATTCTTTAAAAGGTCGGATGAAGGTCATTGCGTACTTCAGACTAAGTGCAGACTATAGCAGTGCAGGCAGCGCGCTTTCATCACGGCCCACGTACCCTGCGCTCACGCGCCTTTACTCCTGCTCGCTCCTCGGGGCGCGGGGTCTGCGGTCTGCTCTGGATCCTTCCTCCCGCCCGCTGCGCTTCCACCCGCCCCTTCGCTACTAGGCCGTTTCACGATGAGCAAACCGATACACTCGGAAAATGCCTCCCTCGTCCTTCGGCCTCGCCTGTGCTTGCAGTTGCTGATGACAGCGGAGCACCATTTCCACTTTCTCTTTTCCTGCTTCCAAAATGCCAAAATTTAGGAAAATAGGCCCCCTATGCACTGCAAAGTCATACACCCTAATAAGTTGGTCCAGCATTAATGGGCTGAGCACATGGTGACCTTCAACTTGTTTATTTCTCATTAACTCTCATTCTTATTTTCCAGTGTCCCCCCTGCAAGTCCTTCCCAAGAGCTGTTTCCAAATCCCTTTGGCTCTGCTCAGCCCTGAGGACCAGGTTTGTTTTCTTCCTCCTTCCCAAGCGGCCTTTGTTGACACTTTCCAGAGCAGATCAAGTCTGCTCAATGAGTTCTCACCCAGTTTCAATCACATTTCTTACATTACATCTCTGTGATTCCAGTATTTCTTTCACCCTTCCATTCTGTCTAATGGGAAAGACAAAGAATGAGTAGCTGGAGGAGGAGAGGGGGTAAGAGGAATACAATTTTATGTGGTATATATCACACACACACACACACACACACACACACACACTGCTCCTGGTTCCAGAGAGAAGCTTTTCAGCCGGCATTTCAGTTCCTCTCCAATGCTCCAAACTTTGACCGTCATTTTCCTGTCTGTCATCCTTCCACTTCTTCCTCTTTGCTGGTCCATCCTTTGCTAATACTCCTGCCTTCCTTCCCAGACAACATTAAAACAATGAAAAGTAATCTCTTCCAAAACCACTGCCATCCTTCCCTTCACTGCTACCGTTGGTCATCATCACACACAAGAAAACCAGTCTGTGTCGGCCGCTGTAACGTTCATTCTCCAACTCTCCGTAGCAGCCGTCTGCTCGCTGTGTTGTGCAAACCACAGCACCAAGGTCAGCACTGCAGATTTGGGTGTCCGCCTGCAGTATTTCTGTGGTAACTTTCTACAACATGGAAAAAATAGTGACCAGTCCTTCCACCACATGGGCTTCTTTCTTAGCTCTGGTGACATCGGACTCTGGTTTTCCTGAATTCATTTTTAAAGATTGCTTCCACTTCCCTGCCCACTCTTTCTCTCTAAATGTAAATGCCTCAAAATGATCCATCTGTCTTTGTTATTCACAAGTCCCTGGCAATTATCTCATAATAAATCCTACAATCATCTGCTTCAGAATAAGCAAGGGCGTTCCATGTACCTATAGGCCTTCCAGCTTGGACCCACGTCCACCAAACCAGCAGGTCTGGAGCCACATCCCCAGTTCTCAGTTTCGAATAGGCATTCTCACTGATGGAGAATGATGGAGAATTACTGCTGTATACGTTCATCATCCCTTCGGAAATACCACTTAATTCCATCATTGATTATATCACATCTAGGAGTATATCTTTCCAAGTTCATCCACAACCCTGACCTGATTTCTAAACTCTCACTCTATATTTCCAGGTCCCTACTAGGTATCGTCACATGCAGTGCCCACCGATAATCCCATAATGTTATACGTACTCAGATGAATTTCCCCATTGGAGACTGCTGCGCAATGTAAGTTTCCCTGATGATCAATGTAGATTTACTTCCAATGAAAATGGCTGTGACCGTGTGATGACTGGACAAGGGACCTGACAGGGACCTAGCCGGGTTAATGCACCACAACGTCGTCCTCAATGTGGATCAAGTTTCTGTTTTTATGGTCATAATCTCCACCCACCTGTGTTAGTACAACTTATTTACTTTTAGTCCTCAAAATGTAGGCGTACTGGACATCTCCCAGTGCGTTTCACATTCTGAGAACTAATGAGACTTCAGGGAGCTCCTGAGTGTCCACAGTGTCTCCCGGTGCGTACATGAAGGCGCGTGAGGTTTCCACTCGATTAATGGGATCGAACATTTTCTATACTTCATAGTTAACATTGTTTGGAATAGTGACTTATTCAATGAAGCCCTTGATCACTTAAAGAAAACAAATCTTTACAGGTTGCTGTGCTTAAATTGTCCAAATATAATACTCAAGCAGCAGAACAAGCACTGTGCATTAAACGAGCAACTTGCCTCAGGATGCACGGTGGTGACAGGTTCGTATCTCCTTGCACACTTTCACCAAATGTGAAGTGAGCCCAGCTTTTTTATAAGTGTTCCCTGCATACAATGAATGGCTTGATAGATAAAAACAGATAGATAAATTACCATAACTGAAGATGAATATACTTTGAACATAACTAGCTAAATTTGATAAACAGATGTGACATTCATTCTGCCCCATTGTATTACAAAGAGAAATTTAAATTTAAGGGAAGTTTGCATGCTAAAATCATAACCTAAAATGATAGCCAAGAAAAATTCTAATGTTCATTCCACTACAATGTCATTGCACTGAAAACACCTTAGAGGCCAGAGGACAGTGTGTGCACCTTTTCCCTCCAGTGAACCATGCCCTGATGAAGGAAACTTCAGAATGAACAAGGAAGGAGAGAGTTGTATCTCATATCACTGCCCTCCAAGTCACTCGGAGACAGCCCATAAAGCATGGACATCACGCACGGTTTCCAAGAACAGACAAATGGTACACAAACAATGGAGCTATTATTTGCACTGAAGTAAAATAACACACAATAAAAATATGACTGATATGACACCGTGCCCTCTAGAGGAAAAGGGATATTTGGAATTATATGTCTCCCCAGGGCACATACAGCCATTCCCCAGTCCTCATTACCTAAAGAATTTCTATTCCTCTGTGTGGCCTATGTTCAAAATACACGTCCGATACTCTGGTTTCTCTTCAGAATGAACAAATCTTTCACCCTTTACAAAATACACATCCATTTGATGAAACTGTTGCTACAGTCCATTGAAGAACAATATAACTATTATTATAAAATGCCTGTCCTCCATGTTATGTTGTTACATTTAGTGCAATAGCTTCATAAATATTAGTAGGCTTTCACTAATTACAGCAATTTAAACTGAGACTCCTGCCAGAGATAAGCCAATATATCTATCTGAGGGAGACATGAGCACAATCTCTCTTCATTTCTGATAAACATAGGGAGATAGATTTGGTTTGAGCTCCTGACAAAATTAACATCTTAGTGAAAGTGATAAAAAATAAACTCTTTTCCTGGAGTTCCTAGAAGGAATGAGGAGAAAGAAATATCCATTTAAACCAAATACGGTTGAGAAGCAGTGCCATAAAATTTCAAACATCCATATTCTCATGGTTCCCACGTTCCCAATCTGATGGTTTTGAATCCTACACATAATAGAAAATTAATTTCTTGTGCATGTATGTGCAAATAATAGAAATTTGAAGAAGTTATAGCAAGACTAGTCCCTGATAAATCAATCGACTTTCCAACAACACCCAACTCTAAGCATACCAAAGCAGCATATATCTGGCCCACCTTTTCCCTTCCAAAGGAAGCCATGTGCACCCATGGGAGACTGTGGTGGGCTAGCCAATGGCTCTTCTGAAAGGTGCCCATGTCTGAGTCCATGAAATACCTGACCTCCCATGGCAAAGGGACTCTGCCACTGTGATGACATTTAAGGATCGCGAGCGGGGGCATTAGTCTGGATATCTGGTAACCCTGATGTGGTCATGGGATGCTGTAACAGAGAAGACTGATGATTGTGCAATCAGAGGTCCGGGCCAGAGAGATTGATATTCAAAGACGCTACACTGTCGGCTTGAAGGTGAAGCCCAAAGCCAACAGTCCGTGAGTGCAGGAGGCTTCTAGATGTCGGAAAGAACAAGGAACTGGGTCCCAAGAGGAACGCAGACCTGCTGACGTACTGAGGCTAGCCCAGTGGTGCCCTCTTAGAAGTTTAGCTTTCAGAACTGTAAGATAATAAGCTCCCGCTGTTGTAAGCCACTTAACTTTTGGAAATTTGTTACAGCAACCACCAGAAACTAATACAAATTTTCTCTTAGTAGACCATCACCTAAAAAATTAAATTTGGTGTAGAAAAAATATAGCTAACTTTTAGCCCTGGCTGGCATAGCTCAATGGATTAAGCGCAGGCTGCAAACCAAAGCATCGCAGGTTTGATTCCCAGTCAGGGCACATGCCTGGGTTGAAGGCCACAGCCCCCAACAACCACGCATTGATGTTTCTCTCTCTCTCTCTCTTTCTCCCTCACTTCCCTCTCTAAAAAATAAATAAATAAATAAATAATCTTTAAAAAATGACAGAAACTATAAAAAAAGAAAAAATATAGCTAACTTCTTTGTTAATTGAACTTATATCAAACACGCAGCCACTGAAAACACACATTTCCTGGGCTTTTCCTTGCTGTCACTCACTGCCGCCTAGGACATACTTGCTCTAATGTCGAGACGTAGAGAGAGATATCGTGACCAGTACTTTTCTTCTGGGTTTAATGTTAACATATTACTGACATTTGGCACACCGTACTTGCATTCTAGGCTATTTTCCTCTGAAGAAATGCAGAGAAGCTGTATTTTGTAGTTACAAGATAAAGGCAATGACGTCCATTTCTCACACTATACACTGTTGAATATGATGTGATTTCTACTTTAAGAGTACCTGCCTTCCATGGGCAGATCACATCTGAGGATCATGGCCTAATGGAAAAGCCCAGCTGGAGAATTTAGAAGATCTGTCTTTTGGTTTTGATTCTGAGACATACGAACTGCCTAATCTTTGAATCCTCGCTTCCATGTCAGAAGCCTTGGTTTCCTCATCTGCAGCTTTAGAAAACGAGAAAACTTCTGTATGAAACTTCACGTCTCAGGTTCTTATGGGATGAAACATCATCCTAGCAGACTGGAAAGAGCCGCAGTGATTTTTCCTCCCCAATAGGTTTCACTAGATTTATGAAGCAGGGATGTGGAGGATTCAGCTATTAGCCTGTCAATTCAGTGTGACTGACGACAGGATAACCCACATACTGTTCTGCATAGACATCTCGACCTAACTCTCAGTAGTTTCGTAGTCATCATTGCTGCTTTATTTGCATATTGTTTACATGGTAATTTTTCAGTGGTAGATTTATATTACAGCTACTTGAAAGAGTGGTTAGAAAATCAAGAAAAACAAAACAAAACTTTGAGACTGAATCCTCCACTGCACTCCTCACATCAACGTTGTGTGCGGAGACTCCTGCTGGCCAGCGCAGGAAGAACCATCCTGAGCGCAGAAATTATTGGGCGCACTGCTTAAACAGTAGCCCTCACATCTGTCTGGGCTTACAGCGTGTGTGTGCATACAGAAGACTGTGCAGTGCAGACAGAAAAGATAAGGCCCATTTTGACATCAGCGTGGGAAAGTCTCATTTCCCCTGTTTTTCTCAAAGGGTGTAATTAGTCACCATGAACTTCAGCTTCTTAATGGATCTACTCATTTTTAAATTTAATTCGATGAAAGTCCATGCTTTGGTACATGGCAACTTGGGTTTAAAATCCAGTTGCACTGCTATGTGACCCTGGGCAAGCTGCCTAGCGTCTCTGATCCGGTTTCCCCACCTGCCTACAGGATGGCCACGCCCACACAACAGGATGACAGTGTTACATATGCCCCGACATGACAGTTCCTTGCCCCGATCACTTCACCCTTCTCTCTGGAAACTTTTGTTGCATTCGCATCAAGCTGACCCAGTTGGAAAAACACAGCAAGCTCTTGAGAATGATATGAAAACAGAAGCATAACATGTACCTCCAGATAGAAAGGACCACCGATGTAGACAAGGAAAAAAATTAGAAACCACAGAGGTCTAACAGAAATGTGTTTCCTGCCCCCCAAATCTCAGCAGGAACCAATATGGAACCATCCAAGTCAGTGCCATTCAATGGGAAACAAGCTGAGGCTCACGAGACTCCATCAGGAAAAAAGGTGTTTGAAATACGAGCCGGAAAATGTTGACCAGTCTTGTTATGAAAGGTAAGATGTGAGAAGCTATGCACAGGTTCATTTTCATTCCAGGCTGCCTAGGAAAAAACATCCAAACCAAGAAGCCTAAACACAGAGTGAGGTAGGCGTATTTGTAGGCACAGGTAAAAGGAAATAAATGAGCCATAATCCAGGATTTCTGTCGAGCTTCCCTCTCTCTCTCTCATTATGATGAGAAGCTCACTGCAAGACCAGAGCTAACTGTTGAGCGGTGGGCACCTCATTTACTGGGCTCAGTTACACGGTGTTAACTCGTTAACAGGGAACGGAAACAAAACAAAAAATTACAATGAGGGGCGATAAACTGGAAAAATGTCAAGTTGCTAAGATAGCAATCCCTGAGACTGAGGAGCGGCTTCTGTGAGGAAATGAAGTGCAAGGTCAGAGCTGGGAGATGACTCAGGCGATGAGGACCCAGCCGGGTGAAGTGGCAGAGGAGGGGCCGTGAGAGGAAGGGAGAGACTTCTCAGGCCTGGCCCTGTGTGTGCACGATGCATCGCAGGTGAGAGAACTCGGTGGCCTAGGTGCTCAAGGCCACCTCCCTGGGAACATAGATCGTGGAAGCGACAGAGGTGACACAGCTGGGAGAAGCAGGAATGACATCGTAGACAGCAATGTCAAGAAACGATGACCTACGGTGACAACAACGCCGATCTCCTTAGCTGAGACCCTCCGACTTCCCTCCATCACGTGTTCGGGCAGTTCACAGTTTCTTCCATCATCAACTCCTGTCCACACTCAGAGAAATAATACTGTCCCCCTGCCAGTG
Source organism: Tonatia bakeri (assembly GCA_004024845.1). NCBI lineage: Eukaryota > Metazoa > Chordata > Mammalia > Chiroptera > Phyllostomidae > Tonatia > Tonatia bakeri. The sequence continues at coordinate 34,889 of PVIA01003542.1, read as the reverse complement.
GCCCAGGGGCCACACCTTAGGGGAAGAAAGACTGAACCCACCGGCAATTAGCATTACGTTTTTCAAATTTCCCTTGAAACTTTAAGGAAAAGAATACAAATGCAGTTCTATTTCATTGTTTCGAAAATGTGTATTACAAACATTTCAGAAACAAACTTTCAGGCCAAATAAGTAAGAAATAATATCAAGAAACAGTATTTTCTCATTTATAAAATTTTGTCAATATATTAATAACATATTTTTATATATTTAAAATAACTTTACTATGTATATGTTATAAAAATGCTATGAGGTTACAAGACAGAAATTGGGTAATAATGAAGCAATATTATATGATCATAACCCCCAAATTTATTTTCTTATTGTATATTTATTCCTTTGATTTTTTTAAATTCAAAATTAATTTCTGCACTTGAACTGAAATGTTTTAACCTACGGAGTGTATTTCATTTTAAAAGTCACAACCTACTATATGAATTTCTATATTTTTAGAGTGTTGAATGCATGTATGCATGCACTCTGATTTCTCCAAACAATACAAAAATATCAACATTTCATATTCTCAATATTATCCATATCCAATAAAAGAATTATTGTCAAGAACTATCAATGATATTATAAAATAGAACTTTGAAAATCTTATATGTTGAAAGTGGCTTAAGTATAAATATTTATTAAATAGGTGAGTTGGCCAGGTACTAATCAAATGACTTTTTGAGATACTGTTATTTTGAGAAAAGGTTTTGCATGGAAAATGAATGTGAGTCAAAGAGAAAAACCAGCATTTCCCTTTGAATGAATCTCTAAACTAAGGGGTGCCACTTAGAAATCTGTAACAAGATACATATTTTTCTGTATTCCCTTCAATAAAAATAGAAAAATGACTATAAAAAGAATGTAGGGAAATTATTTAGACACACCATTCTTAAGTTTCTGTGAAACTCAGAGAGAATGAGAAAGTATAATTTTGTAAATTATACATTTGACATTTTTTATTCTTAAAATAATACATTTAAAAATACCATTTATTGCTGACTAACAATATTCAGGAGTGACAGATAAAATGTGCGTATGCTCTGAAAAGATTTTGCCCTTTTGTGATAAAGGTTCTGGAATGGACATTTGTGCACCGAAATTCCACGGAGCACCGAGTGCTTTGGGAGAAGAGCACACCGTGCTCGCTGTAGCCCCCCATTTTCAAAATGAACCCCAGTACTTCTTCAGGTGTTAACGACACACAGCACTCTGTATCACGTTCTCACAAAAGTTCTGCTTCACACTCCAAAGAGCTGTCATATCAGCCAGTGACTGCCAACAAGCTTAGTCAACGGACAGGTGTGAGTGTATTTACAATGTACTTACGAACATGAGCAAGGTGTGTGGCTTTAACACATATGCAAAGTGTATGTGAATGGTGACAGCCAGGAGGTCAGCATATAAGCACTTCAGCGCCATTGCCCTTGGGTGAAACAATTCAGACATCGGCCTCAGGCCAAGGTCAGAACTCCCCACCCTGTGGAGTTCCAAGTGCCCTAGAGGTAATGACCAATGTATGTATCCCTGAATCGCTTCCCACACCTGGGCCGGGGGCCCCAGCCCCTCCCAGACAAACTGCTCCGTGGCTCAGTGTCAGCTGCTGGGGACAGAAACTAGCACCTCACGTCTGACATTTTATTATGTGTCATGAAGAGAAGACACCGCATAGCTGCAGGTAAATAACTGCGTACGTATTGTTTCATACATTTGCTGAGGGGAGATATATTTATTTATATGTTAATCACAAGATAGTTCATGCCACACATACTCTCTACACTAGTAATGCAGTGGTGTATTTCTCTTGTTCTTTCCCCTCCCCAGAGGCGGCCTCTCTACCTGCCTGTGTTCTCTCTTCCTTTCTCACCCAGAGGAAAATTACGTGTGCTAATTCCATCTGTAATAGTCAGTACTTGTAATGTATATAAAATATATGTAATACATATATATACACAATCTACTCAAGTTGTAATATATACAATATATGTTTCTATATCTCTATATATTTATGTTTAAATAAGTGAAAATAATGTACACTTATTGATGAGTCATATAAATTTTAATACTGATTTAAACATAAAGAAGTCATTTTTTTTTCTTTCTTTTATCAGCAGTGCTGTCATCTTGATTACAGATACATTCCCTGGCACTGAAATATTCTCTGAAGAAATGCACATTCTTATTTCTTTTGATAAATTAATAGGGTATACAACAACTTAACATTTTCTGGAAGTATATGTTTATTCATAATTTTATCATTGAAATAATTCATTCATATACTTAAATCATTTTATCTTTATTTTCCCAACATTCAGACATGAGCTTCTTTATATGCAAGTTAAGCAAGTAAACATAACCTCACACTGAAATATGTTAATTGGTTATAACAAACAGGTGTTTGCCACTTCCCAGAAACACACTGTTCATATAGACTTACGTGAGGTATTATTTAAACTACAACTTTATTTTTTTGTTCCTTTATTCGATAAAATGAATTTGCACTTAAAAGGCAGAGAGCTTGGTATATCGGATAATTTACTACCTCGGAAGCTAGCAATTTTAAGATTTTAGGAAGCAGGAAAGAATATTGAGTAAATATAACACTTTTTATAAACTGCAACGAATCTTTGTGAATACATCAGGTTTCATCTTTTATGACTATGTATTTCTACAATGTGCATTTTCTAGAAATGTGGTAATTGACATCCTTATGTGCAGTACCCATCATAGGAATTCTTTAATCCTCTTGTTCAAAAGCAAATAGAAATGCATCATCCCTAAAATGACACAGGTGTATGAGGGTATATGACAGACACGTGAAATAGGCCTGTCACGTCGACCTCTGTTGTTTCCTTCCGTGCACTGACATGAAGTAGACAAAACCTGGAAGAAACACTTGCTCCATTTCTTAAAACACAAAATTGCTTCGGACATTTGGACTCTGCAGGAATGCCCTGGGGATCATATATCTCTGTCTGTAGAATCACTTTCTTCTGGTTTAGTATCATTTTACTTCATGCAAAATAATCGGAAAGTGTTGAAAAATTGCTGGTTTGAAATCCTTCTTTGCCAGCTTCTCAAGCCCTTGCAAGGCCTTATAGAAACGGCTTCCAAATTTTGCAAGTTTTTGAGAGTAAGCACCCTGAGAAGAACATTTAACCTCTGACACACACACACACACACACACACACACACACAAACAGGAAATTAACATTAAAAAAAAGAATGAATCACTTTTTTCCATATCTTGAGGAAATAGGCTATTTTGTATTTCCCGGGGATTTAAAATGAGTAGTGTCAATCTCAAAATATTTTAGTCTATTATCGCCAGTGCTGGTTTTGTAAAATTATTAGGAAACAGTCTAAGGGAGCAATTTTCAACCAGTGTGCTGCAAGAAATTTTACAACATGCAGTACCTGACTGTTTAGTCAGGGGTACTGACCCCTTTTCCCTTAGAGTGTCAAACAAAAACTGACAGTAGCCAATACAACAGTAGCCATCTGGTGTGAATAACTAAAAATTACACCTAATTTTTTGTCAGATTGGCAAAAAAAAATACATTCTTTGGTGTGCTGCAGAATTTAGGTAATTAGTTTCTCTGTGTGGAGAGATGGAAAAGGTTGAACATCATTTGCCGAAGGCACTCTGTGCTCACTCAGAGTGTTGGTGAGGGTCGGTGAGGCTGGCAAAGGTATTCTTCAACAGAAACTGAACACGCGTGCTCTTTTGCCTATCTCTAGAAAGTTTATGTCAATAGTGGGCTTTTTAGTCCATTCGACTCGCAAGGGAGTCCAGATCGGGAGGAAGGAGAACTATGGGGATGTGGTCTCTCCTGCGCCCTGAGGGGTCCGTTCGGAGAGCAGCTGTCCCACCGAAGGCCAGCGCGTGAGGAGCCCCCTGTTCCCATGTTCCTGGGGCCCCTCGTCCTCGCCCTTCCCCGGAGTCACGTGCAGGGCTTTCTGTGGTTACCGGTCCCCGGGTTCTTAGTCCACGCTAATGTTTCCCTTATCCCTATGCCGACTCTTAAAATAATCTCTTTTAAATGCCTCTTCAATTACTCCTGTAGGAAATTATCTATTCATTTTGGGCCAAGAACAACACAATGCACCATTAGGTTGAAGGATTCTATATATGGGAACACAAAAAGTCACTTAGGCCTAGACAATAACAGAAACCACTGGGCTGGGCATATTGAGTCCTAATTAAAAAAATATATGTATTTAATAAAACCAAAAGTCACCGGTGATATTAAACTCTCACACTCGGAATGTTTGTTGACCTTTTTCCAACCATCCCATACTTTTCTGGTGCACTAAATACAAAAAACAATGTGATGGGGAATAAAAGAGGGTGTTTTAAAATAATACAGCATTCACTTCCTGTGATGTAACTTGAATTTTGGCATGGGGCACCTTGACCTTCAGCCACCTAACCCAAGAACTGCTATTTGTGCTGCTTTGACTTTAAGCAGTGTTACCATGGCCTCTCCCTTTGACACGGGGAGACATGACTAGAGGTCAGTGCCCACAACTGATAACAGTAACTTTTGAATCTGGGTTTCACTGCCGAGGCAGATGGAAGCCATTGTGAAAGTAAAACATTTCAACCTCCATTTATCAGCGCAGTCCCTGGCTACGACAATGCCATTGTGACCGGAAATGGAAATGTCATAACAGAGCTGAGCAAAAACTGCAATGAATATTATCCACAGCACACAACCCCTGCTGCAAACTTAAATAATGAAGTATGTTGGAGTCCTTCCCCAGGGTACACATTTCATTGTATTTTTTTTCCAATAGAATACAGGTACCAATTAGAATTTCAAGATTATGAACAATAAAACTGGTTTTCCATGGACTGATTAAACACACATATTTTGTTATTAAAACTTCCAACTTAATTGGAATTACACAGGCGATATATAATTTTTATTGTTTGCAAAGAATCATGAGTTTCCTCTGAATTCATAGCAGAAATATTTAGCTGGAATTTTAAGTAAGTTCTCTAATGATTCTGTCATGTTTCTGCCATTAGAGATGGTGTCTATAATTAAAGTTCATTTGATTGTCTTAATAAAGTAATTGATTTGTTTGAACACATGATGAATGGATATATCTATTAATCAATCACGCAAATTGCTGGCACTGCATAGAGGCAGTTCAATTTGTCTGGTCCAGGGAAGCCACGTGGGAAGCACGAACGCCGACTGCGGGAGTTCAAGCCCACGCTCGTCCAGGGGCTGGAACTGTGATACGCCACACCCACGACTCGGTCACTTGTGTTTAGAGACAAGCTTCTGCGGGGTTTTACTGGTAGTCATGTACATATTTTAGAAAATATTGATAATAATTTCTTTGTTATTTTGTCAACTCTTTTTTTTTTGTCGTCACTACAAATTAAAATTTCAGATGCTACTGAATCAGAATGACTTGAACCTGGGGGACCCAAGTGACCACTTAAGGCCATTCCCTTCCATCTGTTATATTCTCTTAACCTTAATTGTTTGAACAATGATGTAAAGCCTCCAATATTTATATGAGGAATCTAAATGTGTCATCCAGATAGTTGACATGATCAGAGTATACAATTGCTGGTAAATTGTGACAAGCTGAAATAAAATAATGCAACATTCCTCTGCTTCTCTCCAGCTGGAGTTTTTGCATGCAACAACAAACCGATCACTGCCGCCGCTCAGCTGTACTGATTCCCAGACACCCACCCACACACACACACACACACACACACCCCATGTTTAAAAGTCAGGCTGCTACATCACCCCGCTTCTGCCTCAACTTCTATTTGCAATAATATCCTCCTCCAATATATCGTACACATTCTGATCACGATAAAACCTAAAAGAGAAAGTTCACTTGAAATTTTTTAATGAGACAGAGGTGGGATTTGTCGCCTTAGTTAGTTTGTTACTATAGAATGAGACAGGTCTCCACACCAATTATATCTTCAGTTTTATGTATGGTTTAGAATGTTGAGAAAAAGTATTTACATGAGTGAGTATGTTAGAATAGAAAGACTATTTTCTAGTCATCTACCTTTAAATTCTCTTCAGTTCATACGACAAAATCGCCTAGTGTGACTGGCCTGCTGAGGAATCATTTAGCTGCTTCTTCAAAATTACTGAAGACAAAGTGCATTGAAACATTATATTTGCACTAAGATTTGCTATGTAGTCACTAGAGCCTTTTTCTTCCCATTCTGGGAAAGATATCCAATAGGTATTATAAAGAACCATCAAATTATTATTTATTTTACTTAGAAACCCTCATCTCTGCCGATCTACTCAGATCTAGTGAAGAGAACAGAAGTATTATTAATTTTCCATTATTGGTAAAATGTTTGTGCCTTTTCATGAGCTTTCCAGCAGGACAGAGAGTGAGGATTTGCGTCATTTGGTTTATGAGTCCATGGGAACTTCGAAGGGGCAGAGATGCAGTGTCCTCGGACTTGCTGGTGGTCTTCACAGCGGAGGTCCACACCCCCAGGTGTCAGCCAGGGTGCCCAGCGGAAGGGGAGAAACAGCCCACGAATGAGGACTGCAAATGCAGATGCGCACCATGGCTGCAGCCACAAGTTTTTTCCCAGGCAGGACAGTTCTAAGAAATGGTGCTAATAAAAACTGAAAGTTTGTACAGTGATTCTTAAAAGTGATTCATAATGTGCAAATTATGTGCTGCCCTTGCAGAGGATTTGTGGGTATCCAGAGTAACGAATAGCCCACTCTGAACTCTGACCTCTGGTACTTCTCTCAACACGCAGGAGCTAGTAGTTCACTGAGTCAGCCTACATACACCACTGTGCACACAGCGGGCACCCACTGCAACATCGTAACCCTCCTCCGTCCAGGCCCAGCACCAGCAGACAAGCCAGTCACCACTGCCCACCCAGAATGAATGAGCAGGGATGCCTTTGGGTTCTGCCCAAGAGGATTTCCCCTCAGCACTGGCCCTCAGCATCACCGCTGCAGGACACTGTGCCCCAACAGCAATTCTGGGTGTTCCCTCATATTAAGGACAGCATTTCTGTGAACCACTCCACTGAAACCACTAAGAGATGGACGGGTGTGGATGCCCATTGTGAGACAGACTTAGGGACCCCCTTTATTACCTAATCCTCATTTGCCTCTATTCATGTTGTCCCCGACAGGGTGTGGTGGCTACTTTGTGTCTCTAGAGACCAATGTCAATTCATGTCTTGCACACAGTAGCCCTCAAATATGTAATTTACTTTCCCCGGCATAGAGTTATATGGTCAAAAGATCAGAGAGCTGGTCGGAGGAAGACTTCCACATACGCTTTCTGTGTTATATTGTAACATGAGCTTAAATCCGTTCACTTCTCCCCATCCGCACTTACTCGACCCACGATCAGATTTTTTTCCTAACACAGTCTCAGCCCAGTGCATTCCCCCAAGCCTTTGTCCTGCCTCTTCTTCATTCTTCCCGCCCCCTTTCCCATGATGGTCTCCTTCCTGAGATGGAAAACTATCTCAGACTGGGAATCATAAAATCTTCCACTGGCTTTTCATGATTCTGAAAAAATATTCAAGGTTCCCGGCACACATATTAGAACCTGTGCGACCACCTCTCCGGTAGCTTTGGTCCTGACCCTCAGTTTATCCTCTGCTCCGCACTCAGGCTATATTCCTTCCAGGTCCTTCATACGCCAAGACATTGAGCATCCAACCTTGCTCCTCCTTCCTGAACCTCTCCTTGTAAATTATCCTTCTGCGTGATTTAGGGTGAGAAACCCTCTCCCTCGCACCCTAGACATAATCACAGTCCAATAATGTTGCTGTCACTTGTCCTAGGCTGCAATTTGTATGGAAGCAGAGTGTAAATCACATTAACATTTTCTCACCAGTCTATAGCAGTGAGGCCACTCTGAAGTGGCCAGTTACTTAATTTCAGATTTGAAACAATAAATACATTAATGAATACAGTCATTTGTTTTAATTGTATGGCAGGGGCACTTATCAGGAAGTTTTAGTTTTCACATTCTTGTGCAATTTTTCTACTCAAAATTATTTGTCATTTCTGCCTTGCTTTTCAACTTCATAATAACACTGTTTCATAACTGGGAGGAAAACTATTCCAAATTACTTCCTTTAAGCATACCCTAAAGTATTTACAGCTCTAAGCCATTTTGGCAATTGTAGCTCTAGCTTTCTAAGAATATAGTTTACATTGCTACACTAAGTATTTTTCCCCTGGAAAAACAAAATGAGAAAAACAAAACAAAAAAATGTATGTTTCCTTTGACTATAAACAAAATATCATTTTCAGTAAAACTTTGCCTTCTTTATTCACTATTTTTTCTATGCATTTGTCAGGGTTCAATATTTTATAGCATCTTTGTACTTGAGAGGTTGAGTGATAATAAATTCAGGATTTTTATGGCTATAAATAATGAAATGATTTCACAAGGTACTCAAATAATTTTTAAAAATTTCTCCATTTTACTCTATTAAATGTCACTAGATGTTAAAATAGCACAGCAAAACTGTAAAAATATTCCTGGACTCTAATTTGGAATAATAGTTAAATCCTTGTCCTAAAAATTATATCTTGGTAGTAACTGCAGCATTTTCAAAGACTTGTACATGGTGTGTAATGCTGTTTATGGTTACTCTTATCAATTTGCAGTTAGATGCTCACCAGATACAGGGCACAGGTGACTGTGTCTCTTCCATGTACTCATAAGTCTACCTGCTCCATGGTCAGCGGATCCCTAAATCTATAACACCCTTTACTGCGACCTTAAAATCATCTTCACAATTATAATGCTTTGGAGATACGGAGCTCACAGAAATCTTATATTTCTTCACATTTTGATTAAATTCATAACCATGTTTTGGGAATGCAATTATAGACTTTGCTTTCAGGGAAACAAGAGTAGCCTGAGTCCAGGATAACCTCTCAGAGGAATGAGACGCCATTGGAGGGAGTATTTTAAGGAGACAGGTAGCAGGACCTGAGCTTCATCGTAAAAGAATCTCTCTGGCTCCTCCATTGAAATATATATAGAAGGACAAAAGGCAAAGTCCAAAGCACAAATATCCGTACACACCCTATTGCAACAAGCCATCTAAATGATGCTGGCAATGTGAACCAGTCAGTCATGGTGGAAGTTCTGAGTAATGATGGCAGTTCCAAAATAGTAGGGAGGTAGTGACACCATGATGTGTTGCTGGCTTCATTGTGGGGTGAAAGAAAAAGAGGAAATAAGGATAACTCCAAAATATTTCCCCCCAAAATGGAAGAACGGATTCACCAGGTATACACAAAGGGTAATCCTGATAGTTGGGAAAGGGCACTAATTGATTATAATTTTTATTTTTGCTATGTTAGCATTTATATATTTATGTGACATCTAATTGCAGAAGTCATATAAACACCTAGAGTGGAGAAGAAAATTAAGGCTGGGGATATAAGTGTGAAAATTATTACATATAGGGAAGTTATGTCCTATAAAGCCACCCACAAAGCATCATTCAATTCCTTTTTATGAATCAACTATCATTTATCCATGTGTCCATCGCCCCCCAAAATGCCATTACCCTGAGTTAGGCCCTTACAGTATCTAATTAATCTTGTCATATCTGGACCCCTTGGAATCCTTTATTAGTTTTCCACTGTGCTTGGATAAAATCCAAAAGTCTACAGAAATTTAAAGTGCACTCAGCCTGAAAATATACTAAACTCAAACAGTATTAACATTATCACTGCCATGGTCAGAGATGCTTTGAAGGACCTCAGAGACCTCAGAGAGTTTCAAGGTCCCTGGTGATACCGATGAGCAGTCAAGGTTGAGACCCGTCATCTCAGACTCGGGTGAAAGCTTTTCGTAACCAAGCCCTCACCCTGCAGAGCTCATGCACCCTCTCTGCTTCCTCAGATAGTCTGTGTCCCAACCTTGACAGGCTCCCTCCTTCACACACACTCATTTTCTTCATCTGAGAAAATTCCTTTTTCTGTTTTTACCCAGTGGACTTGCCTACCAGGGCCCCTCTCCTATTCCCTGTCCTCTCACTAGTCCCGCCTGCCCAGTGCATTCCCGTTGGCCCCTAAACTACCACCAACCTACTGCAGGTATTTTTTCCACATGCATTTTAACTCCTTTGAGGATCATAGGTGTTTGTCTGATTGTTGTTAGTCTGCAGGACAATATCACACACAGAGTAAGAGCTTGTAATAGAAGACATAACACCTCCCTTCCTAAAGACATCGACTTGGTCACCTGTGAAACCTGTAAATGTCACCTTACATAGCAAAGGGGGCCTGCCAGATGGGATTGCATTTAGACCTTGTGACAGGGACTGTCCAGGTGGGTGCAGCAGAATCAGAAGGGTCATTGTTAAAGAGAGACAAAAGGGTCAGAGTCACAATTTGGTATGATGATGGATGCAGAGTCAGAGAGATACAGTAAGGGACAAGCGAGCCAGGAATGGGAAGCTGAAAACGGTGAGGGAATAGACTTCTTCCCCGAGACTCCAGAAGATGCCAGCCCTCAAGCACCTCGACTTTTATTCCATAAGACCCATTTCAAGCTCCTGACCTTTAGAAGTCTAAGATATATTTCTGTTGTTTAAACCACCAAGCTTGTAGTGACTTTATACACTGGAACCAACAGGAAACTAATACAGTGCTCAAAAAGTTTGTGGAGCTGATTGATGTTCTACTTGTTTCTTCCCTCCCATGATGTGTCCTGGACCCTTTTCTCCTGGCAGTAATCATGTGTCAGGAGACGGGCCTCAGATGACCACGTGAGAGCGACTTCCAACGGGAACCCGAACCACAGAGCCCATCAGGACAAAGTATAGACAGGTTTCTGAGTGGAATAAAGTTCAGACTCTGCCTTTGCAGGCACAGCCTGGAAATGACCTGTGGATCTATAAATATTCAGCTATCTAAATTCTGAAAAGTTATGAATCTGTGACAGCTTAATGTTTATTTACTTTGCATTTTCCTGAAGAAAAAAAGTTTGCTAAGGCAGACATTCTGGAAGGAATCAAATGAGTCTCAAAGGTGAGTCATGAGTCCATAGAAGGAATTGTCTATAAAATTTACTATCTATCACTTACCTATCTATGTCTTCTAACCTCTGCAGAACTATTCAATCTCCTGCTAGGCACATACAATCTCCATAGTACCAGGATGGCAATAAATACTGCTGGTAAATCTGTTTTCTCACCAACTCATTGATCCCCTTTCTTGATTTATGTGCTACCTGGAGCCCACCACGGAATGGCTATAATAAAAATCCAGCCCAGAGTAATAGAGTTGCCGGGCCCGGGTTTCCTTCACTCTCCTTTCAGCATGAAAAATAGGAGACTTGTTGGGAGACTTCTAGAACGGGATATTTCTCCAAGTCTCTTCATTCCTCCAAATGCCGACAATGATGGAGCTATTTAGAGAATAACTCTTCCCAGGACATGTTTTTTTCCTGATCCATAGATTGTTTAATGATTCAGTAGGCAGCACTTAAAGCAGGTAACGGCACAGCCATGCCCCGCATCCTGCTCTCCCTGGTACCTGCCGTTGCAGAGCACAGTCTCGGACACTGGAGTCCCTAGAGCTGACACTGTCACACGTAGCACACCACACGCCACGGCCTCATTAACGTCAGAACAGGACAGACTGCTTTACATCCATCCGGAGAGGTGTGCACTCCTTTCCATGTGCAAATTCACACTCGCGTGACCATTTCTAAATTGTTTTCATTGTGCTATTTGACTCATTTCTTTTAACTGCAGCTTATCCAGTCAACCTAATCGCTGCAGGTTCTGACATCACCCCTCTGGGAGGCCTGCAGTTAGCACACAGAATGTGTGAAAGGCTGTTTCAGGTAAAATGCTCTCTCTCTCTCTCTCTCTCTCTCACACACACACACACACACACAGTTACTCATGAAGTGAAATCAGCCTCTTTTAAACATGATAGATGGAGGTAAAAGTATGTCAGTGTTTTCATAAGTGCGTCATACAATATCTCTGCACACATATCGAACATCTGACAGCCAAGTGTTTCAGTAGTACAATTAGTTTTCACCACTAGATGTGTGAGGTGTTCCCCACGGCACAGCGTTGTATCTTGGATCGCACGGTAGGTAAAGGAAAGCTTCCTCTAGAAAGAGCAGTGCGCTAAGTGTGAGAAGAGGAAGACTCGGAACAGTCTTCAGGCCTCATGTTGTTGCCATCTTATAACACTGTCCTGGTTGGACGCAGCCTTGACACAGGGATTCTGAAACTGAAACGTGTGTGTGTGTGTGTGTGTGTGTGTGTGTGTTCTCTATGCAGCTGTTAATGGGAACTATGCATGTAGTGTTTTGCATCTGCAGTAAAAAAGCCCTTTTCCCTACAGGCAGTTAATATATCATTTAACTAGAAATCAGGGAAAATTATCAAAACATTATCCACATTTTTGGACACAAAGGAAATGTGTCCAAAGCATGTTTTAATATGCAGAAAGGGAGCAAATCAGTACTCAGCAGAAATATTATAGTTGTCAATACCTACTTTGGAAAAAATAAACTGTAAATCCAAGGAAAGTAGATGTTTAGATTAAGTGTGGAAATGAAATAGAACAATACACTAGAAGAGAAAAGTGTCACAAATTGCTAATAAAAGTATTCAAAATTATCATGGTTTTTAAAGTAATCTGACTTAATTTATCAAAATTATAAATTCACATGCGATTCGCTCCATAAATCCCACTCTGGGAGTCTATTTCAGAGAAATGCAAGCCCCTGACCATGAATAGGTGTGCCATACCAGCTCTGAAAACGTCTGGAAACGTCACCGTCAGGATGCCTGGATCCTGTCGTAGACCAGGGATGACAGGTTAATCCACCAAACACCTAACAATTTTGCCCCAAATGCCACTTAGTGGCACACAAAGTAACTGGAGTGAATTGAGCAGACACCAGCAGAACTTAACAGAGTTCTAACCATCTGTGAGAGCCTAAAATCTCTGGAAAACCCTTTTATTGAAAATACCAGATGGTGAACTATAATCTAAAGTGATATTAAATATTAAATAATTTTCAAAGAAAGATCACAATCAAAAGTTAACTTTATAGAGTCATTCTGAAGCTTCAGAAGGGATATTTATTTCAATAAGAAATCAAGGCATTCTTGGTCCCTCCACAGGATAGCAGGTTCTGCATTTGATTCATGCGGCATGTACTGGCATCTGTCACCACACTGTTTAGGAATGTTTAATTTTGTAACTGTGTTTTCAATTACGTTTGTTTATCTGTTAGATCATCTATAAAGCTCTTTAGCAAGATTTTCAAACTGACAGAATTAAAAGTGCCCAAAATTATCTGATGGCTGTCTTTGGGAATTGTCTTCATTAAGGCATTTTTATAAATACTGTATTTTTCAGACTATAATATGCACCCCCAAATTAGGAGGAAAATGGGGGTGCATCTTATAGTCTGATTGTAGCTTACCTGGCTGGCTGTAGGGGGTGGCCAGCAATGGAGTGGGGTCACAGGAGGCAGGAGCAGGGTCACCACTGCATTTTCCTCCCAAATTTGGGGGGTGCGCCGTATAGTCCAAAAATATGGTGATAGTCCCTATTGGACATTTTGTTATTGGATTGGAATTATTGTAAACAATTTACAAATATAAAATTCAATCCTCTCAACAGACTTTTGAAATGTATGCCATAGCATTACTTCACCTGTACAGAAGAGAATAAATAAGCCTCAGGGAATGCGGTGTAGCCACTTAGGAGTGACAATGGTATTTAGGTCCAGGCAATTTGTTCCCACATTTTTATCTTCAGAAACCCACCAATACCTATCAAAGACTCAGTCCATCGCCCCAATAAATTCAATAAAATTTTTAAAAAAGACTCAGCCCAATATATAGTGCTGATATATATAGTCCAATATACAATACATGTCGCTGAGGAAGTTCAAGAAATGTTCTAAGGATATTGTCCTAGTGCCAGCTGTCTCAATGGCAGCAGCATTTCACAATTTGTGTTGCTGCAGAAAAGATTTACAGCCACTCTGTGGATTCAGATCGCTCTGTTTAAGCCATAGTTTTCCATGCAAAGGAGAGTTGAACAATATCTACACCACAAAATTGTTCGGAGGAGTACATGAACTAATGCACAGGAAAACCCTTCCCAAAGAGGCCCACCGCGTGAAGACTCACAGAAAAGCGCGGAGACATTCGACAACACAGAGCACTCACAGCACCCCGCCGAGTCGCCCTGCGGTCAGCAGCCTGCACTGCCGAGGCGCACTCGGCCTGTGTGCGAGCCACTGTGAGAGCATCACTATTAACCGGTCTTCCTACTCTGTTCAGCTTTCCTTGGTGTTTACCCAACGCCTTTTTTTCTGTTTCAGGAGTCAGTACCCAGTATGGGATACCTGTCCTGTCTCCCAGCTGTGACGGTTTCTCGACCCTTCCCTGTTCCTGGAGGCCTTGACTGCTTTGAGCAGCAGTAGTCAGGCGTTCTGGGGAGTATGCCTCAGCTAGAATTTGTCTGCCGTGCAAGAACTAACCAGGCCCGGCCCTGCTTAGCTTCCAAGATCAGACGAGATCAGGCGTGTTCAGGGTGTTATGGCTGTAGACAATTTCCTCAAAAATCTAAAAATGGAACTGCCTTTTGACTCGGCAATTCCGCTGCTGGGATTATACCCTAAGGACCCTGAAAAACCAATTCAAAAGAACCTATACACCCCAATGTTCACAGCAGCACAATTTACACTAGCCGAGTGCTGGAAGCAACCTAAGTGTCCATCAGTAAACGAGTGGATTGAAAAACTATGGGGCATTTACACAATGGAATCCTATGCAGCAGAGAGTAGGAAGGAGCTCCTACCCTTCACAACAGCATGGATGGAACTTTATGCCACATCAAGTAATCCAGGCGGTGAAAGACAAATGCCATATGATCGCACCTATAAGTGGAAACTAGTCAACAAAACAAACAAGCAAGCAAAATATAACCAGAGACATTGAAATTAAGAGCAAACGGACAGTAACCAGAGAAGAGGGGGAGGAGGATAATGAGGAAAAGAAAGGGAAGGGTCGTCAAGGAACATGTGTAAAGGACACTCGGACAAAGTCAAAGTGGGGAGGGACTGAGGGTGGGGGACGGGACCGGTGGGGCGGGAAAGAGTGGCGGGGAGAAAACGGAGACAACTGTACTTGAACAACAACAAATTTTTTCCTGGTGTTTGCCCCCTGATTAGACTGGCACTACGGGGGTTTGAAAGGTGACAAAAAGTGCCAACCTGTCCACATCATGCCAAGGGCACAAAGATGCTATTCACCCGACATCACTGTTGATGTCAGATTTGGTCACCTGACTAAGGTAGCATTTACCATTTTTCTCCACTGTCACATTCCCCCATTCCCCCTTCTCCTACCACAGTCTTTGAAAGGAGGTCACCAGGCACAGCCTGGACTTAAGGAATGAGGAGTGGTGGGCACCTCCTCAACAGTAGGCTATCTGCTACGCGACTTCTTTGGAATTCTGCCGCACAGGAGGCTTACCCACTCTCTCCCACTTACTTACCTGGGCAACCCCTTACCTCCATCAGTCTGGACTCATGACTATTCAACTCACACTGTGGGTTGCCACCCAGGTTTTTCCTTGTTGCTCAAATGGAAGGCCCTTTGACATTCTTCCATCATTAATCAGCTCTAATTTTAACAAATGATGTATCAATTTTCATTTAAAACTTTAAGGACAAGGCTGTCATTACTTTCTTTGTTGTTGGTTTGTTCTACTTTTCTAATTCTTAAAGAAAATTAATTTTTTTGTGGTATAAAGAATACAGTGTTAAATTCTATGCCCAAATATGTATGGATTCATCTAACCAAATTACTATTTCATTTCAATACTAGCAAAAAAAAAAAAAAACCCTCATATGTAAAACATCTAAATTATTATGTGAAAATCAGCTAAGAATACCCCTAATAAAACTATACAAAAAAGTTATAGATACCAAACTATGGCACATACAATTTAACTTATAATCATGTAGCTTAAGCTTTCTGATAATCTAATTTTATTGATATTTTAAACAGTTTTTCTGATATGTCAATTTGATTGAAATGAAATGCAACATTCACGAGTGAAGATAAGAAAAAACATAGTAAAGAAAAATAAATGCTTCTATATGATAGAAAATTCCCAAATATATCCGTTTTAAGCCAGTATTGATGATTTATTCAAAGTAAAACCTACCTCAAATCAACATGAACTGTACATTAATAAACTACTAAGGTTATGTTTATAACAAGAAGACAAGGAAGTGCTTTCTATAAGAACAGGTAATATATATGCTTCTTATTCCTTTTCAGAATAAGAAAGCATTCAGAAAAAAGTCCATGTATAAATGCCTCCTTATCCAAGATACATCATATAATCTTGTAAACTCAAAGCAAACTGCAAATTATTTTTGCAACCTTATTTTTACTGCCTGTCTTATTACTACAATACTTGATTTTTATATTTATAATTTTAATATACACCTATTTTATATTTTATAAAGTTCCTTGTATTCAAATTTAATTGCATAAGGGTTTCATGAGCCAACCGCAGCCGTGGGAGCTGTCAGCTTGTTGGGGAAATTCCATGATTGATTCATCGTGTTTTTCCAGCTGAAGGAAACTCATGCTGAGCAGAGAGGCATCTGATTGGCTAGTCATCCCTGCTGGAGGCTGCTGTCCTCTGTTAGCCTTGCCTTTCATAAGCTCAAGAAAAAGTGCTAATATTTTACAATTAGCAACATAAGAGAAAAACTGAAAATGGGATCTATGACTAAGGGTTCATTTGGAACCATGATTTCCTTTATTCATTCTAATCTTTAAAACCGATAGGTCAGTATGATCAACCACGGGCAATACGTCGTAAGCAGGAAAAGGGGAGCTTCTGTCACAGGGCTATTGAGCAAATGTGTCAATGATACTATTTTAAAGAAGGAAAATTCAATGTCGAGGAATGTTTAAATGTTAACTATGCCTTTTTGCTTCAGACTTTTACTACAAAAAATATATATGCAGTTTACTTCAGTGAAACTTAAGATATGCTATTATATTATGTATCATCAAGTAAAACATTAAAAAACTCAATTTCTAACAGCTGATCAAACATATTTCTATGCAATCTTTCCTTCACTAGCTATTGGAAACATGTTTGTATTTTTTGTGTTTCTATAACAATTTTTCCAACTATATTGTATTTTTTATTTTACTGTTGTTCAAGTAAGGTTGTCTGCATTTCTCCTCCACCATTCCCCCCCCAGCCACCCCCGCCTCCCTCCCCTGATTCCACACCCCCTTGGTTTTGTCCATGTGTCCTTTATAGTTGTTCCTGAACCCTTCTCCCTCCCCCCCCCACCATTGTCACCTCTAACCTCCCCTCTGGTCACTGCCAGTTTGTTTCTTATTTCCATGTCTCTGGTTCTCTTTTGCTTGTTTGTTTGTTTTATTGATTAGGTTCCACTTAAAGGTGAGATCAGATGGTATTTGTCCCTCACCACCTGGCTTATTTCACTTAGCATAATGCTCTCCAGTTCCATCCATGCTGTCACAAAGGGTAGGAGCTCCTTCTTTCTCTCTGCTGTGTAGTATTCCATTGTGTAAATGTGCCATTGTTTTACAACAAAAACCAACTATATTATTTTTATACTACCTCCTTTTCAGAATAATTGAAAAAGGAAGACTAAAGTAAGGGAATTTCAAAGTCCAGACAAATAGAAAAATATTACAAGTAACTGCATAGAAATAAATTTGTTGGTTGAGTATAATAAATTATCCATTCTCATGCATCTTAAATATTTTATTAAGAGTCTTAAATATTTTCCAGGAAATAAATTTTTATTGACTGAGAAATTTTATGTGTGTGTGTGTGTTTGCAAAGTATATATATTCTCAACAATGATACAATTCTGAACTACAAAACTCTGTACCTTTTTAGTCTCTGAATTTTCAGACCTCTTGCACAGACTTTCTGGATATTTTTTAGTGTGTTGATTAAAACAATAATTTACATGTATTAGGTCTGCATAATGTTAGAAGACCTGGATTGTACTGACTCATTTTCTGATTGCTGAAAATCTGGAATTCATTCAGTTCAGTTCTTCAAGATCTTTAAAGAGATGCATTCCATGCCATCTAGACTTTCTTTCCATCACTAACCCACTGTGCTTCCTGGAAAATCCATGGCTAACAGCGTGCAAGCCTGGACAGAAATAGTACTCATTACATTCAACAAATGTAATAATATGGTTTCTCCTTTATTTTAACTGCACTGAGTCATAGGTAATAAATTAATCTAATAAACATGTCAGGTAAAATCATTGAGGAGAAATATTAAAATTGTAATTTACAATTATGGTTTTAAACCAAAGGAAAGAGATAAAAAGACAAGAATATACAGTGAAGAATGGTTTTCTGGAGATAAAAATATGACGCTGATTTTGTTCAGTAGGAGGGAAGGTAGGCCATTTAGACTTATTTTCTTTCCATTGCCATCTAATTATTCTGATTGACTCAAAGTTATTAGTTTTCTCTTTTTTGATTTAAGACATGTTCTTTTTATTACTGAATGAATTTTAATATAACTACTAAATACTAATGTTATTTTTGTACCTGATAACATTCCCAAGTTAATTCAAACATCACTACTGAGGTTTTATTGGATTTCTGCTAAATTATTTCCTTTTCATAATTGCATTGTTTTTTTCTGTCATATCTTGAATTTCCCCTGAGCAGATAACTTCATATCCTCTTATGAAGAAATGATATTTTCTCATTTGGGGTAGATTATTGATTGACATATACAGAGAATAAAGATAGATCTTGAGTCAGAATAAATAAGAATAACTATTACTACGCTGATTATATTCATGTTCAGGTCTCTTTAAAAGGATTTGTATTTAATATATTGATTTAAATAAGATAACAGGTTTTCAGGGCAGTAGTTTCAGTATCAGATAAAAATAAGCACATATTTGCAAAATTCAATAAGTCATCTGCAGTAGGAAGCATTGTGAATATTACACATTTGTTCTAGTGCAACTTTATCATTGGGAATCATTTGTTTCACTCCCCATCTGAACCCAGCTTCTAGCACCTGATCTAACACATGCCACAATAAATTGAGAACTGAGAAATCAATGAACTATTCAATTACAAAAGTGCTGTCGATATCCTGTTACTTAGTAAATTATGTTTTATAAGATTCTGCTGAAATGTAGTAACAACTCTTCTTTGAATCATTAATCATCCATGTGTTTGAGGAGACACAGGCACATACAAAAGAAAACTACTTACAAAACTACGGTAAGGACCAGCAATCGTGCAAATCATAATTGTGAAGGTGTATCAGAGATTGTGAATGGCCGGGAGGATTTAAAGATGATCCAGGACTGAGCTGGGGCTTTGGTGGTCATTCTCACATAGATAAATGGACAAGGCTAGTGAGCATTACTGGTATCATACAGCCAATATACAGATGAAATATTTTACAACAATAATGAATGCACCAATATTAATTGGCAAAAAGGTTGATGGAAACGCTAAAAACAATTTAATATGGTTTGTTCACATTGAGCTAAAATAGTTGAACTTCAATTTGTGGTTAATAGCACGGTCATTTATATTACTGGGTTGTGGTGATGGGCAGATTCTATGCTAATCTTAGAAGTAGATTCTGTCAACAGGGTGCAAGAGCATGTGTAAAGAAAACAAAGAATAAGGAGACCTGTTATGAAGTTAATTCAATGCCAAAATGTCACATAAACTCAAGACAATGAGGGGATGTTTCATGTTCATCCTCATACTCCTGAACCCAGGAAAACTTCCTAGTACTAAATAAGTACATGATGAATGAATGCATTGTATGTAAAAAGGAATGGAGTTTGATATTTCAGTTGTGTCACTTATTGACATGACCATTGATGTGTTATTAATCTTTAATCTGTGTGGGGGAGCTTTGTCTGCCGCACCCCTCCATCCACCATGGATAAGAATAAGTCTAACAAGACATGATCTGCTTGGGGAGGAAAGGTGGTTGATCTCTCGAAGGAGAAGGACCAAGAGCCTTTCCCTCAATGGCTTTTACTGGGTTCATTTACACAGGAAGGCAGGTAAAGTTCATTACTCATTGCCCGGAAGTAAGGATCAAATAACAAGGAACTCTGAGGGCCTATTTTGAGTCAGGGTCAGATAGATAAAGACCTGTAAAAACTTTAAGGAACAAACTTACTTCTTCCTTGGACCCTTATTCAATTGAGAGCATTCTACACAAAGCAGGTTTCACAGGATTTTACATATTCTTTCTTAGGCCTGATCACCTGGGGAACTTGCCCTTTCCAGCACAGGGCTGTACCACCCTCTGTCATTGTTTCAGGCTCAGGTGGAGCAAGGGAACTAAGGCAGCCAAGAGATTAGGAGATTTTCTCAAAGATAATGAGGACTCAGGCTACGTCAAAGCTGAGGGGTGAGAGTCCATCACCCTCTTTTGTTGTAGCCCCCAAAGTCCTTTCTTGGGGGCCTCCCACGTGGTCGTGCCTGTCTTAGGTCATTCCCCCCTTGGGGAATCTTACCCGTCATTGGCTAACCGACCAAGCATTGGGGGCCAGGCAGGGTGAAGTAAAAGAAAGCAGAAGTGGTGCTCCTGCCAGGGAGATAAGCTTGGCTCCTTGGTGGCTTATGGTTCCAAGGTCGTTCCCTCAGCCTTAGCCTAGGTGGGGGTTACAGCTTCTGAAACCAGGCAGGGCGGGTCCCAACAGATCCGTGTTTTGCATCATGGGGTAATACACAGAATAGTCACACAAATAACAATATGTCATATAAATTTAGTAATCTCATATATTATTATAACTGATTTCCACACAGTAAAGAACTGGCTTCCTGACACATTGACTTTGATGGTAAAATAGTGCATCTCAGTCACAATGTCCAGGAGGAAGGTAAACATGTAAGAATCTGTGAGCTGTGCCAGTGAGAATGGAAATAATGACTGGAAGTCAGTTTCGTAAAGGCAGAAGCAGGAAACAGGAGCGTGACTGACATTTTCATTTCTGAGAAGTGTCGGTCAGCCAAGAAAACGGAGCACCTCCCTGTCCTTCATGGTCCCCACACCCGCCACCACTTTCTGCCAGTAGTTTGATGTTCCCTACCTACTTTCCAACTGAGAAACTACTTTTGTTATATTAGCCCCCTGGTAATGAATTATTTGAAAATGGTTTCTAGAATATTTGATTAATGAAAAACCTGTTTTTAATATCCCTGGGCATGATTCAAGTCAATGGAAGTAAGCGATTTGTGTGAAACACAGAGGCTAGCAGATTTTCTTTCTGAAGCGTCACTGCACTTGGTGACTAATGAGGACAAGGTAGAAATGTGATTTGTCCCTCGTTTAATCTGCCCCTTTCTGCCCCATGGAAGACAAGACCTGCAACCCAAGCTTTCTCCCTCCAATAGGCCACAGTCACTAACAAATGTACTGTTAATAAGTCCTCTTGGATCAAGACCCAGTTAGTGGTGCCTAAACACTCGGGTTGATTGATTTGTTTTCAAACGATAGCCAGTTCGGGACCGAGACGTTACCTGTCCCAGGTGTTGGTGCATCTGGGCACCCCATCCCGCCCTCTCGCCGTGTCCTTCTCCAGCCCTAGCCTTGCACGACCCACCTTCTCGTCGGACCTCACCGCCCGAAGGCTTCCCCTCGGGGCAGAGACAAGAGGTTGCATTATTTTCCTCTTATTAGCTAACCTACTTTGTGCAGCTGGGGATTTAGCAATGCTAATAACATCACTGACTATTATAGAACTACCTTAAAACTGGGTATGTTTTAAACCAGTGTATATTTAGTGTCTGAATATTGCTATGGCCTTTTTTTTTCAATAAAACATAGTAGGGTTGCCATGACTATATATAGTATAGAAATAACAGGGAACACACACTGACTATTCCTGTAGTTTTCCTTTTATTCTGAGCCCCAAAGTTTGATAATGGTAGAAAAAAATGTAAGATGTCCTTCACATTGTTGACATCAGTGTATTGTTCTCCTTGAAGGTGATATTTGTTCACATTTTTAAATTCAGCAAATTCATCATGGAATAAGCCATGTGTGTGTTTGTCGTTGTGCCTGTGTCTGTATGTTCACTACACCAAGCAGTTTCCATAGGAGGGTGGCGACATGGGGCTTACGGATAGGGGGCGCTGTTCGCACCTACTTTAGCACGTGCCTGAGCAGGAGCCAAAGACTCTGGCAAACAGGGGTTTTCAGCTCTATCACATAAATATTTCAGAAGTTGCTTGTTGATGACCCAAAGTGATGTGAAGTTAAACGTAGGATCAAATACTTTCCTTTGATCCAATGAATGTTGAGGGAGTCTCAGGTTTTCCTGACAATGTAAGTGAAATTGAAGAATGTTTGCCGAGATGTGCCTTGTAAATAAATCAGCTCCTCCTATAACACCAGCTCTTTAGACAGATGGTCATTTAGAACTCAGTGTTTCACTGGGAAAAGGAAAGGGCAGGAGACAGAGAGAAAGGGTAAAATGACATGTTAGTGCATATCTTAAACCACAGGAAACTCACAGTGAACACTGCCAGCCACAGCCCACCAGTGGCAAGGGAAATGCACCCATCGCTTCCGCATGTGTAACCGGAAAACATGAGTGAATTCGCATTTAACCTATGCAAACTAAAACTTGTCTCTCTAATCTAGCATAATTACTATGCTTTTATTGCAATATTTTACTACTAATAGAAAATGTTTCAACAGAAAGCATACGGGTAATTTGAGGTATTCACTGAAATAAAGCAGGTCAACACTTACAAATTATCCAGCTTAGCACAAATTCTTAATTGATTTTTAGGTTAATGACATCTATATGTGTTTCTATGATCGTTAATCAAAACAGTGTCATATGATTTAAAAATTCTAAAGAGGTTTTCATCTTGTGACACTCAATTTTCTAAGACTTACTTTTTTTGGAGCAGTTTTAGAGTCACAGCCAAACTGAGCGGTAGGTACAGAGATTTCCCTGGTACCCCTGACTGTATGCATTCACAGCTTCCCCCATGATCAACAGCCCCCCAGACGGTACATCTGCCACTATTAACCAACTTCCATGGACACATCAATGTCTCCCAAAGTCTGTAGTTTACGTTAGGTTCACTCTTGTGCTGTGCGTGCTATGACTTTGCGCAAATGCGTCAGGGTATGCGTCCATCCCTAGAGTAACATACAGACCATCTTCATTTCCCTAAAAATTCTCTGTCCCTCACCTGTTTATACCCCCGCACAGTCCTTGGAATCAATGATCATTTTCCTGTCTCCATGGTTTTGCCTTTCCCGGAGTGTCATATCATTAGAATCATGTAATATACAGCTGTATCCAATTGGCTTCTTTCACTAAGCAATGTGAATTTAAATATCCTGTGTGTCTTTTCATGGACTCATAACTCACTTCTTTTTAGTGCTGAATGACAGTCTGTGGTCTAGATGTAGCAATGTTTACCCATTCACCTATTGGAGGACATTGGGTTTCTTCCGAGTTTTGACAATTATGCTACAGATATTATTGTTCAGGTTTTTGTGTAGATATAACTTTTCAACTCTTTTTGGTAAAAACCAAGAAGCATGGCTGCTAGATCTTATGGAAATACTATATTTAGTTTTCTAAGAAACTGTGAAACTGCCTTCCAAAGGGGCTGTACCATTTTGTATTCCCACCATCAATGAATAATTCATTTTTCTTGTCAAAAACACATGCACACCTGTGTGCACACACAAGTTGCCATAAATCCACATGGAGAATTATAATGTCAATTTTACACCAATTTCTCCATCTCAGGTTCTTGGTATCATTTAAAATTAATACCTCTGTCCCGAGCTTTGCCAAAGCAGCCAAGAGCCATAATTTGTTGCTGCTGTTACCTCAGGGATTTTACTACAGAGTCTGTCTGACGTCCTAAGCTGGGTCCTCTCCATGGCACAGCACTCAGTTGTACAGGTGCTCAATGTCCTACTGAAGTCTTTAAATGTAGTCGTCCTCACGTCATTATCTGACCTGAACATAGGACAAACAGGTGCTACGCTATCAAGAAAAATCATTCATTCTATGCACCTAAATATCCTGAGTAGAGAATAAAGGCAGAGTGAATGCAATGGTATTAGTTTCAAGTTCTACTCTGAGGCTTAACTCTCTGATAAGGATGCAAAGAATGACCACAGTGAATCAGGCGACTGCTCACCTAGAAATGTTCTCACTGTAAGAAGGATCCATCAATTTTATGAAATTTATGGAAATGAAAGTCACCATTGACGTCCATTTCTGGAGTGTGTATCTGAGAGGCTCAGAGAAGACATTTATTCATGTAATTGGGCGTGAAATGCATATCTGTGGCCCCTTTACTGTTGATCCGATTACTGTGTTCTATCATTCCCACTTCTCTCACAGGCCTGTTATAAAATTTCCATGTTTTAATATATGTAGTTTTTCATGCATCAAGACACTTTCAAGGTAGAACAATATGTAATAATATCATTTTCTCCTCCTCCATTTAACAAGAGAGAAAAAGTTCTTATTACAAAGTGTGGTAGGCAGAACAATACCCACTGCTCCTGCCCAAAGAATGTCCAGTCCGAATCACAGGAAATGGTAAATATATTATATTGTATCATAAAGGAGGAATTGTAGGAATGAATGCAACAAATCAGAGCTTGGTTTATTTTTCGATGTTTTGTTTAAAGGGATGGCAATAAAGGAATGCAAGAGTAACAAAAAGATGGCATGTCGACATCTGCTACATTGTGAGTGCCACAAGAAATAAGAGACTATTCCTTCAGTATTTGACACTATTAATCAGTTCAGCTAGCAAGGGGCTCATGTTCTTGCCGGACACGTGAAATCCTGGTGAACGCTGAGCTGCAGCTGAAGCTGGTTCCGGTCTATGGAGGAAAGTTGCTTTGGGAGAGGGACGGCTTACCACTAGGTTCCACGTCAGATTGAAAGCAAGCATGGTGACCGGAAAACGTGTGGAAGAAGTGGGTCACTGCTGCATTTGTCTGTGTGTTGGGTGGAAACCTGCTGGGCTGTGGATACATGGACTTGGTCAAAATTGACGAAAGCATCCTATGAGAATCCACTTGGGTATATACAAGGATAATAAGTGTTACTTTATATTTCATTATTTTGGGTAAATTGTGTGCCTAGTATCCCATATATCAGCAAAATTTATATTTATATACATATGTGTGCATTTTTTCAGAGAGAAGGTTATTAAACATTTTCAAGCACACCCCTGTATACGTATTTTTTTCTTTTACTTCCATATTCCAAGCTTTTTGCCCTTTTTTAGCCATAGATAATGGACAATATAATTTATTGTCAAAATGGGATACAATTTTGAGAATGATAGTGACAAAATCATGAATGGTTTAGAGTACACCTTACCCATACTTATCATTCTAATATTTTAATGCATATATTTTATTTCTACCTACTCTCCCCAAAATATCGCACATAGCCTGTGTGTGAGTGGTCTGCTTTGATAATTCTTGTATTTTTTGTGGAATACAAAGCTGTGATTTTGCTTTGCTCGTGCTAATCAATTTTTGCCATGCGCTTTGTGATTGACAAGTTTTGTATAAGATGCCATCTCCCTCACTTGGCTCACACATATATTTTCTTACAATTTTTCTATTAAACTTAAAATTTTATCCTTCCCATTTTTATCATAAGTGCATCAAGAATCCACCCCTATAGCTATTGGTAGGCGGGGAATCATTTCTAGCCTCCTCCATTGAAAGTTCTGCATTTTCCCCAGTGATTTATGGTGCTGAATATACTGTACATTAAATTGCCCAATTTTTATGTTTCCTCCCTGAGTTCTACTCAGTCCTTACATCTGTCTGTGCCTGGGCCAATGCTACGCTTATGACTGTGGATTGGTGACATACCTCACCATTTGTCAGAGCAAATTTCCCCCTTTAACCTTATTTGTAAAAAGTACTGACAGGTGCACACATGCCCCGGGGAGAGTGTGCCACATGGGCAGACAGTGCAGTCAGGAAGGAGGAAGCTGCATTTTCAGAAGGCATTACCTTCTTTCCGAAATGTTTGATCAGTTCTCAAAACAAGACTACCATTTCTGTTAATTTCATATTGTTCCTCATAAGGGTCAGAAAGTAACTGCAAATATGATTTCCTAGGGGTTTATATGTGTCAGAAAGAATGGTTTTAAAAAAAGGTGTACTTTGTACACCACACACACTCAGCCTTTCACATTATGTATGTGGTTAACTGCAGAATTTTCTATAGGCACTACTTATTCCATTAACAAAGCACTCCTCTTTTACAAAGTTTTAATCCAAATTATGTGTTAAATTTTTCAAATGCCTTTTCTGCTTCAGTAATGACAATGGGACTTTTATCCTCAAGTCTGTTAATAGGGTGTATTCCACAGATTTACTCTCGAGTATTGAACTAGCCTTGCATTCTAATGATACACCCCAGTTAGCTCTAAGGTATGGTTGTATGTATATATTGCAGAATTCTGTTAACTAACGTTCTGTTCAGGATTTCTGCATCTAGTCCCATGAAGGTCCTCGTTCTGTAGTTTCTCTATGGGTACTGTCCCTGCAATATTGCACACTGATACATTATCTGTACATTATATGTAATAAAGTATAATATGCAGTATTTGTACATTATATGTATGATTGCACGTATTATACAATCACACATTGCACAGGTCTCCTTCCTACTTTCTCTAACTTCCCTCTGTCCCCGAGCCTGCAGGTCTTGTCACTATCGGAAGCCTTCCCCTCCCTGGCCTTCCTCCCTAGCGTCCTACCATGGACCCGCCACGTTCTGCATCTTTCCTGTCTCCTGAGCATGCTGTAAAATTTCACCTTGCACACAGGGGGTCTTCCTTTAAGAAACATCTCCAACTAAATGTATTTCAAGAGGAACCCATACGTCTGCTTTGAAGGCACCTTCAAGATTGTATTTTGTCCTAATTTGTATTGCTAAGCAGTCATTTTAAGTGGGTTAGTAATACACACATATAAAAACATTTCAAAGGTACAAAAGGGTGTACAAATGACAATGAGGATTCCTTCCTCTCATGTAAACAATTTCTACAGATATAAAATATTTTTCTATAAATGAATTCATGTTCAACATTATATTTTGATAAGTGTTTATTTGTCTATACTCACTCTAAGCTCATACATGCTACAAGTTGAATCCCTCTACTTTTCCTCCCCAGTGTTAGCCTCACTGCCCACCAAGGAAGTGCGCCTTTGGTGGGCACTCTATGTATGTTTGTTAAATAAATGACTGAAAAATTTGGAGCCTATTTATAAGACTGCCCACGTGGAGAGAATTCTACAAATGGGTATTCAAGTATCATTCAATACATGAAGAAGCAGAATGAACAAAATACAGTTTAATAAAGCTAACAGGCTTTTAAACAGGCTACCATTTTCTTTTCTCCACACATCACTTTGATTTATGAGACTATGGAGCTTAGCATGGCGTATTGTCCCATTTATTAACAATGCGGCTCAGAAAGCACTGTGGCCGACCGGCCCTCCTGCCCTCACAGTAATATTCTATCAGGGGACTCTGCACAGAGACTCTGCAGAGAGAAAAATGCTCGGTCCCACCCCTCTTCCTCCAGGACGGTGCCCGAGCGCTCTGAGACAGCCGGCTTTCTTCTTGTATTCAGACACAAAAGCCATACAGGTGCACAAGTAAGGCAGGAACCGTGAATTTCCATGACAGAAAATAGTCAAGAATTTCAAGAATTTCAGAAACAGCAGGGATTAAAGGAGGGATAAATATTTATAAATGTGAACTCAAAAATACTGCAGACAACAGAATTCTCAAGAATTCTCTGCTCGACGTTTTCTTCTCTGCGGAGTAGGCTGCTCCTTGAACTTTTAGATATAAGAATGAAAATGACTGTCACTCTGGGATGCTTCCCAGTTCACCTGTGCTTTCTGGAAAGAGACACTAAAATATTGCTAGCTAGGAGTGTCAGCAAGTTTCCCCTTCCCAGTGACCGGCTCCTTCTTTCATGTTCTGACCTGTTTATATTTTCAGACTTGGATAGTAAGTTCAAAGATTGTAAGTGCAAATTGGCTTTTGTTTATGTACTTATTGGTGTTTCTGTCATAGAATTGCCAATGTCATTAATATTTCCTGATTTATTTTTATTTAATCTTTATTGTATTTTCCATTACCATTTTGTCCCCTTCTACCCCCTTCCCCCAGCAATCACCACACTATTGCCCATGTCCATGAGTCCTTTTTCCTTCTTGCTCAATCCTGATTTAAATGACAATTTCTAAAAATTTCAATGAAATGCCCTAGAGACAAATATTATCCCAGAAGCAATGATAATTTCAAGAACTCAAATTATAGTTAATATAATTCCCCTGTGTTAAGAGGCTGACCCTGAAGAAATAGCTAAATTATACTCTTCAGCATAGAGGCCAAGATGAGCCTGGTGCAAGGCGGTCCCTAAAGGTAAGGCAACTTTCAGTGTGTGGGAAAGAAAAGCACCTTCAACATGCACAAAAGGAGGGCACTTCTCAATGAGGAGTTGGGTCCTGCCGACTGAAGAAATGTCACTAAAGGAAGTTTTAATTATTTGAAAGAACTGAATCAATTAAAATCATTGAAATATTATCTAGCCTTTAAAAAAAGAAGAAGAAAATCCTGCCATTTAGGACAATATGCATGACACTGGAAGGCATTATGCTAAGTGAAATAAACCAGGCGCAAAAAGGCAAATACTTGATGATCTCCATTATACAGAAAATTAAAAAAACAAAACAAAACCGAGATCATGACAGCAGAGAGTACAATGTTGATCTCTAGGTCCTGGGGGCTGGTGTCAGTGGGGAGAGGTTGGTCCAGGGTAACAACCTTCCCGTTACGCGCTGAGTAAGTTCTGGAGACCGAGCCTCTGGCGCTCACTACTGGTAGCGGTGCTGTGTCACACACTTGAAATTAGCACTGGAACTTGAGTGTTCTCACAACACACACGTGCACACAGAAAATGTCACTCTGTGAGGTGCTGCACATGCTAATGGGCTTGCTCGTGGTGATCATTTCAAAGTGTGGGTGTGGGCCAAAACACCGCATCGTACACCTTCAGCATTACCGTTGGTGTTTGCCAGTCACAAAATAACGACACATCAAGTGGGCTATTAGTGAAAATTAAAAGGTAGTGCCAAAATATGAATCTTTAATAAATTAATAAATTTAAGAAAAATTAAATGAAATATAAGTGTAGATTGAATAAACTATCTGTTCAGAATATGCTTAAATGCATTAGAAAAAGCTGAAAAAGTCTGGGTATGGGGTCAACATTCAATAAAATAAAACGGCGGAGAATATCTCGTGGAAGAGAGAATACGTTAATAAAGAAGTCGAACAGTAGAATTTCATTTGCTTTTAATGATAGTCGGTGCTGATAGGAAGAACGGAATGACTTCGTCGTTTTAAGTTTTATTCTTATTTTCTGAAATAATCTAAAGTCATTATAAAATATTAATCGACCGGTCTGAGTAAAAGATTTTGTCCCTGAAAGAGCTGAGGTCAGAACCTTCGTTTCCACAGTTCACGGTGCATCCTTCCCTCTTACCTCCATCCTAGCTTATTTTTTCATTTAAACTCCCGTAGAAATAATGATCAGATTTTAAAAAGCCAAACAGCATGCACAGGGCACTTTTATTTAGGTTGCAACATAAAGTGGGTCAGTAACACTTAGTGCTAGAGAAAAAGCAATCTGCTCTCCTGCGGGTGGGAAAGAAAGTAACCTCTCTGGGGTTCTGTCTCCTTCCAGAGTGACGGCGCCACACCACCCCTGCTCTGGGTCCTCGGGAGCTCTGCCGGTCACAATAACCCACTTGTCTCCTAGAGCTGTCGTTTATTTTCCCACCAGCCTCAGGAAAATTAAATACAGGATGCCTATAATGATCTTGAGGACGCAGTAAGAATACAATCAATGAAACCAAATTAGATTTCTGTGTGCACACAACTTTCCTCGCCGATTAACTGTACATTTGTTCATTGGTCGGTAAAATCCTGCTTCCACTTGCATTTCTTTTGTTGGAATATCTCTAAGGAAGGTTTCTGTTTAATAACAGACCATCTGATGACCTTTCTGAACAATAAAAAAGCCCTGATGAAATAATCTATTATTAACAGTTATTCACTTACTATAGTGGTTTTTATTACAGACAGTTGGAAATCTTTATTCACATATCTATTCTGGCTTCTCCACTACTGCACCTCAGATATGGGATAGTTAATGAGGCTTTTGAATGTTTCATGCTCTCTGTGATTTCTAAAATACTGTGATTCCAGGTTTTTATGTCATAGTAGAATTTGAAACTATTTCCAATCTAATTAATAATTTAGTGCTGCCACTTTTCCTGGGTCAGGAGTATAGATTAAAAAGGTAGAGGGATTAAGAAGTACAAATTGCCAGATATAAAAACCATCAGGGGATGTCAAGGACAGCATGGGAAACAGAGTCAATAATGTTACAATAAACATGTCCAGTGTCAGCAGGGTCCCAGACTTACCTCCTGGTTGGACTTTTTAAACTGGCAATCTGCCTTTTCAGTTCAATTATTAAGAAAGAGCAATATCTAATAGCTGGGCTGTGTTTGAAACTATCTGCACTGTTTTATAAGTGATACTTCACTGGATGCCTGGATGTTTCAGGTCTTGCCCATGCAAGAACCACTGCTTTGTGGAAGACAACTATGTCCTTTCTGATTAAGGTATTGTTAAATGCCACACACACACACACACATGCACGCGTGCGTGAAGAAAATGGAACCAATAAAGCAAATGTCAAGTACTAGATAAATTTACACAGCTATAATTAGATAAATTTAGTAATAGGCATTGAATTTAAATACTGTATTATTTCAAAGAATATTTTAATACAGGTAAGTAGTAGAGAATACAAATTCCTAGGTCATATTTTCTTTATTACTATCTAAATCAGCACCAACTCATTGGTTTTACATATGCTAATATCTTCAGATACCTATACATTTCTACCCTCTTCAATAATTATGAATATTTTTTATCGCCTCTCCTTTCTAGCAGCTGGCCAGCATCTGGAAGTATAAGCAGGGTCAGTCCTCAGTCGAAGAAACAACAAAAATTGCCTGTTCTGTGTGATGTGCTTTCCACGCATCACAGGTCCTCACCCTGACTTTGATGGGATGCTGTGTGCGCCACGGGAGGATCAGACAGTAGTCACTGCTTTGCTTCCGCTGCGCCACAGCACCCGAAACAATGCCCACCGCACGGTGGTGCTCAAAAAACTGCTTTTCTTTCAAGAAATATTTATTATGCACCTACTATATGTAGGTCATTGGTTTCTCTTCTCTTTTTTTTTTTGGCCACATGCTGATAATACACTTGGAGTTTAAGAGATACTACCAGTGAACCAATTAGAACTTTTTGGTAAGGTAAGTGCTATGCCGTAAACAGAACAGCTGAGGCATAGTGAAGCATGTTTTGAGAAGAGGTGGTAGCTGGTGCACGGGGGTTGGCCGTGTACGCCGAAACCTAGGGAAGAGCAGACAGGTGTGCAAAGACGGGCTACAAGGAGGGAGGCATCAGAGAGTGAAGACGGGGAGCACAGAGGTGCCCCTGGAGTGTTCACCAACCGGAGAGGCCACACCCTGCCAGAGATGGGTGCACAGCGTGGAGGAGCAGGAGGTGAGGCGGGCGTCCCTGCCGGCCAGAGCTGAGTGACAGGGATGTGACTTCCTAAAGTCAGGGACACCTCAGGGGACTGGGAGGGGCTGGCTGTGTGTCTTCGGTAAAAATCATTCTGCATATGAAAAGATATCAATTCAGAACAATTTTAGGAAGAGAGAGAGAAGGAAAGAGAAATAAGGGAGGGAGGGAGGAGGAAAGGGGAAATCTCACGGACTAGATGTCCTGATTTATGTTATTACTAATGAATGCAAAAATGTCCGAGCTCTTTATTTGCACTGTGACTTTCTAAAAGATTTTTAAAAATGTTTAACTCTAATTAAAGAAATACTGAAATCACTGTCATTGCACACTTGATTCAATGGTGCCTTTAAGGTGGAGGGATATTTCCAAAGTGATCACTGTAATCTCTGGTTTAGAGGCTGCACGTTGGGTGACCGTATCCTTATCTGATGAGGAAAACGGTATAATTGCATCTTCTTTGAAGGTTTCCAGGCGATGGCATTTTCAATAGAAGCTAAGCCATTGTGTTTGCTATCTTCTCACACAGGTTATTCCACGCCGCGGGGTTAGAAAATGCAGAGAACTGTTTCTCATTTGGAATAAATCGCAGAAGGCCCTCAATTAGCCACCTGCATTCCTTCGGCATTTTTTTTTACAGCCTCTGATAAAGAAAATACTATCTTTGTTGTGATTAATAAAAAACGACCTGCCAAGTGTTTTCTGTTTAACAGGAAAATAATGGGCAGCATAAGGAAGGAAAACACTACAGATCCGTGTGATCTCTGAGACGTCATAATTCACTCCGGGCCTGGGTCAGCAGGAAAGGCGAACAGTCAGGAAATGGAAATGAAATTCATCAACAAATTGTCTTTCATCTGAGAACTCTTCCCCTCAAACTCACCTTATTTAAATGGCCTAAGATTCCCAGACCAGTTATCAACTAACAGCGAAGAAGACTGAGATAGAGTTAATCCCAGATGTGAAGATTTAGGCAAGAGTCCAGGTGGAGTTTGTGGGGGTTTCGTTTTGCTTTGTTTCTAAGTTCAGTAAGCTGTCCCTGCACCTCCCTGCCCTCCGTCTCTTCCACTTTCTCGGTGTTGACCGTTGCTTACCGACCAAAGCGCTGATCGGCCCTCCGTACCCACCTACATGGCTTTCACCCTCCCTAACACCGTCTTCCTCGGGATTTCTTGCACTAACCTGCCCCCAAACAGGTCACTGGAACTTGTGTGTGTGGTCACTGTGTCACACCAGTCCACACACATTCTTTGTGATTTGATTACTCTCCCTTACACCTGAGGTATCCGCCAGAAAAATCTCCACATGGACTGTGATCTCACTTTGAATTTTGTATGTGGTCAAATATCCAGCTTACCCACAAATGTCCAATAAACATGGTTAAAACTGAACTTCACTAAATCTGGTCCAACCAGAAGACTTTCCCCTATCCTCCAGTCCCTCTGTTTTTCCCACACACCACTGACATCCCTCAGGAAATCCTGCTGGCACTATTTTCAGAAAACATATCTGGAGTTTAACGCAGTCCCTTTTCCCACTTGTATGGTCACCAGTCTAATCTGGGTCAGCCTCCCTTCCCATCCAGATTACTGCAGGTATCTGCCAATAGTTGTCCCTTTCACGTATATGCTACTGTAGAGAAATAGCTTAGTTATTCTTTGAAATAAATGCCAAATATGTCCCTTTTCAGCTCCAAAGTCCACAATGCCTCCTGTTTTATGCAAAGTAAAAGCCAACATATCCCATTATCCTATGACGCCCATGCGGTCTGAAAACACACACCGCAAACACTGTCTTTCTGAACCCCTGAGCTTTGGCTACACTGGTTTTCTTGATCTTCTCTGTTGACCCCCACCACTGTCTTAGACTGTAGCCGCCTGATAGCTATTATGCGTGCCTTCTGCACGAAAAGCTTGCCTTCTCTATTCCCACATAGCAGGCTCTTCAAGTCTGTACTCAAATGTCCCGTTCTTAATGAGGCTTACATGTGATTTTATGAAACATGCAACTAAAAGCTCGTTGCTGTTTTCCATGCATTCACAAACACCTCAGGTACTGCAGTTCCATTTCCTGTCCGCCACGCTCACGTGAACACAATGAGCTCAAAGGGCCCATGTCCCAACCAGGGAAACAAAAGTCAAGACCCTGCTTCTAAGATTCAAGAAAGGACTATGGTTTGCTTGCGTCAGTCCCACAAGCGTTAGTGCCCACCAGGGTATGACATGGTTTTAACCTGAAATTCAATGTCACCTGCTAGCCACGCAAGAAGGGCTTCCATGCTTTTGTGTGTGTGTGTTTTTTGTTTGGGGCAGTGTTGTTGCTGTTGTCATGACAAACAGTCTAAATGAGAGAACACCCTGAATATAAGCAAAGCCCAGACTGACCCGATGTTGCTGAAGAGGCCCTAAGTCCACGTCCATTGTTGACTCTCCATAACGTGCCACGTTTGGGGGGTCTGATTGGAGATTAAGGAGGCCTACAGTCGGTATCACCAAGGTCCTCAGCCAGCCCATCGTTCGCAAGTATCCGCACTGCTGTGTTCTCATGGAGTGGGCCAGCTGGAAGAGGGTACTTACCAATGACAATAATAGCTGTCTTGTAGGAGTATGTATTCGGTTATGATATAACCTCACTGAGTGCCCGCAATAAACATGTGTGGGTAATACTGTCACGATTGTAAAAGAAAGAGAACTAAACACTACCGAACAGTAGTTGTGAGACTCAGTAGCTTGCCACAGGAAAGTGGCAGAGTGAGATTTGAGCCCAGCTCCGCGGCGTCCAAAGCTGTAGTTCTGACCACGGCGGTGCAGCACTTTCTGCAGTGAAACCTTCTGTTTAAGGAGTGACGAAATCGGCTTAGAAAGTTTTCATGTTTAAGAACATAAGCCTATGTGGAGGCAAGCACGCAGACATGGTGTCTCATTCTACTAGTATGATTCTTACTGCAGAATCTCAGGGTTAAAGTAAAACATACTGTGAAACAAGTAAATAAATAAAATGTAAAATATCTATGATTTCCCAGAAAGGCTATTTCTTCTCCAACAAGACAAATGGCCTCTTCC